>CAJUXJ010000110.1:0-16677 GCA_910589775.1 Avena eriantha
GGGAGAGGAAGGTCTGCTTCGACTCCGCACGTGTGACCGACTGCGGAAGGGCTGCCGAACCGCGGCGCCGGCAGGATCGTCGACTTGACCGACTGCGGAAGCGCTGCTGGAACGCTACGCCGGAAGGATAGTCCACACGATCTTGAGATCGGCAAGTGATGGACTACATCAACCACGAGATCTAATCTCGTTAACGCTTTCGGATCTACGAGGTTATTCCTATCTCTCGTTGCTCATGTCTAATAGATTAGATCTTGGCTTTTATCTAGATTAGATCTAGGTTTTGTTCGTTCTCTTTGCGGTAGAAATTTGTTGTTTTCCATGCTACGAACCCATCAAGTGTATCAGAGCTGTATCTATGCGTAGATCTGTTGCACGAGTAGAACACAATGTTTTTTTTGGGCGTTGATGCTTTTGTTGTCGGTGTCTTAGCGTGTACTTTGCATCTTGCGCATGGGCATGGTGGGATGACGGCTCGGGCTAACATTACTTTCATCGCACATGAGACTTGCTCCACGCTTGACGTGCAACTTGCTTTGCAGAAGTGGCTTTGCGGGTGTCTGTCTCTCCCACCATAGTTAAGATTCAATTTACAATGAGCATCTTGACAAGACTTGTATCAACGTTGTGGTCCTTGTTCGTAGGTAAGATCGGTCTTATGCGAAGCCCCAAACCACGTGAAACATGCAAAGAAAATTAGAGGGCGTCTAACTTGTTTTTGCAGGGGTTTTGTGATGTGTTATGGCCAACATGTGATTGTGATTGTATTTGATGTATGCAATGATCCTTGTTGTAATATGGCAACCGGAAGGAGCCTAATGGTTGTCTTTAATTCTGTTAAGACCTGCGTGTCTATTCATCTTGTAATAGCTTTATTCCAGTATTTGTAGTAGTTGCTGGTGATGATGTACAACCATGAAGCGGTGCCACTGACCTTGACGCAATGCTGGTGATTGGGAGATCATGTTCGTGCTTTGGAGATGGAGATCAAAGGCGCAAGAAGAAAAGGCCATATCATATCACACTAATTATGAATTGGCGTGTGATGTTAATCCTTTATGCATCTTGTATTGCTTAGATCGCGACGATAGCATTATAAGATGATCCCTCTCACTAAAATATCAAGTAATAAAGTGTTCACTCTTAGTTGGCACCGTTGCTAAGACTCGTCGTTTCGAAGCATCTCGTGATGATCGGATGTGATAGATTCTACGTGTCATACAACGGGTGCAAGCCAGATTTGCACATGCGGAAACTAAGGTGTCTTACGAGCCTAGCATGTACAGACATGGTCTCGAACACGAATAACCGAAAGGTAGAGCATGAGTCATATAAATGATATGATGAACATGAAGATTGTTCGCTGATAAACTACATCTCTCTCGTGAAGATCGGACTTGGTGTAGTGGACTTGGTTCGTGTAATCACTAAGACAATGTGAGGGATGTTGTTTTGAGTGGGAGTTCACCTAGTTAGTTTAAGAATTAAATTTGAACTCAATTTATCATAAACTTAGTCTAAACTAACTATTGCAAATGTTGTAGATTATGGCGACCCCCTCCATCAATTTCAATGCGTTCCTAGAGAAAAAAGCTTAAGAAACAATGGAAGCAATTTCACGGACTGGTTTCCGTGGACTGAAGATCGACCTCAGTGCTGGTCAGTTGACCTATGTGCTCGATGCACTGCTAGGTGACCCACCTGCAGATAATGCCACTGATGACTAAAAGAATGTTTTCGCCACTCGGAAAAATCATTACTCCACAGTTCAGTGTGCCATCCTTTACGGTTTAGAAGCGGAGCTCCAACAGCGTTTTGAGCACCACCGACCCATTCGAGATCATTAAGGAGCTCAGGCTAATTTTTGAAGACTCGCGCGGCCATGGAGAGCTATAAGGCCTCCGAAAAGTTCTTTAACACGTAAGATGGAAGAAGGAAGCTCCGTTAGCGAGCACGTGCTCACCATGTCTGGGTACGCAAAGAAGCTCCAAGAGTTGGGAATATCGATACCTAATGAATTGGGGATTCACCGTCTCCTTCAATCACTGCCACCAAGTTACAAGAACTTGTGATGAACTACAACATGCACTGCATGAACAAGACATTGCCTGAACTGTCGTCCATGCTGAAAACTGCTGAAGTGAGATAATGAAGGAGCACCAAGTGTTGATGGTCAATAAGACCACCAATTTCAAGAAAAGGGAAAGCCTAGACAAGGGAAACTTCAAGAAGGACGGCAAGAAGCTGCCGCACCTGCTAAGAACCCAAGGCTGCTCCTAAGCCTGAAACTGAGTGCTTCTACTGCAAGGGTGCTGGTCACTGGAAGCGTAACTGCCCCAAGTACCTGGCGGATCTGAAGAACGGCAAACATCAAGAAGAAGGTATATTTGATATATGTGTTATAGATGTGTATCTTACTAGTAATCGTAGTAGTGCCTGGGTATTTGATACTGGTTCGGCGGTTGCTCATATTTGTAACTCGAAACAGAAGCTCGGAATAAACGAAGACTGGCAAGAGACGAGGTGATGATGCGCGTTGGAAATGGCTCCAAGGTTGATGTGATCGCCGTCGGCACGCTCCCTCTACATCTACCTTCGGGATTAGTTTTAATTTTTAATATTGTTATTTGGTGCCTGCGTTAAGCATGAACATTATATCTGGATCATGTTTATTGCGAGACGGTTACTCTTTTAAGTCTGAGAATAAAGGTTGTTCGATTTATATGATAATCTTTTATGGTAATGCACCTGAGATGAATGGTTTATTCTTACTGAATCTCGATAGTAGTGATACACATGTTCACAACATAGATGCTAAACGAATAAAATTGAATGATAATTCTACATACATGTGGCACTGTCGTCTTGTCACATTGGAGTGAAGCGTATGAAGAAACTCCATTCTGATGGACTCTTGAATCACTTGATTTTGAATCACTTGAAATGCGAAGCATGTCTAATGGGAAAAATGACTAAGACTCCCATTCTCTGGTACAATGGAGCGAGCTACAGACTTATTGGAAATAAACATACCGATGTGTGCGGCCCAATGAGTGTAGCATCGCGTGGTGGATATCGTTATGTTCTCACTTTCACGGATGACTTGAGTAGATATGAGTATGTCTACTCTATGAAACATAAGTCCGAAACTTTCGAAGTTTAAGTGAATTTCAAAGTGAAGTGAAAATCATCGTAACAAAAAGATTAAGTTTTCTGTTTCTGCGGTTCGACCGCGGGGTGAATATCTGAGTTACGAGTTTGGCATGCATTTAAAGAAATGTGGAATACTTTCACAGTTGACACCGGTCGGGAACACCATAGCGTAATGGTGTGTGGCCGAACGTCGTAATCGAACTCTCTTAGATATGGTTCGGTCTATGATGTCTCTTATAGATTTACCGTTATCATTTTGGGGCTATGCATTAGAGACAGCCGCATTCACTTTAATAGGGCACCATCTAAATCTGTTGAAACGACCGTACGAATTGTGGTTTGGCAAGAAACCTAATTTGTCGTTCCTTAAAGTTTGGTGTTGCGAAGCATATTAAAGAAGTTACAAACCTGATAAGCTAGAACCCAAAGGAGAGAAATGCGTCTTCATAGGATACCCTAAAGAAACATTGGGTATACCTTCTATCATAGATCTGAAGGCAAAGTTTTTGTTGCAAAGAATGGATCCTTTCTTGAGAAGGAGTTTCTCTCGAAGAGGTGACTGGAAGGAAAGTAGAACTCGATGAGGTTATTGAACCTTCTCTCGGATTTGAGAGTAGCGCAGCCCGGAAGATGTTTTAGTGCCGCCTGCACCAATTGAAGAGGAAGCTAATAATAATGATCATGAAACTTCAAACGAAGTTACTACTGAACCTCGCAGGTCAACGAGGGTTCGTACCACTCCTGATTGGTATGACTCTGCCTTGAACGTCATGTTGGTGGACAACGCTGATGACCTTGCGACGTATGAAGAAGCTATGGTGAGCCCAGATTCTGACCATTGGCTAGAGCCATGAAATCCGAAATTGGATCCATGTACGGAAACCAAGTGTGGAATTTGGTGGACTTACCGGATGGCCGTAAGGCTGTCGAGAACAAATGGATTTTCAAGAGAAAAACAGATGCTGATGGTAATGTTATCGTCTATAAAGCTCGACTGTCGCGAAAGGGTTCCGACAAATTCAAGGAGTTGACTATGATGAGACTTTCTCACCAGTAGCGAAGCTAAAGTCTGTGAGGATTTTGTAGCAATTGCTGCACATTTCGATTATGATATTTGGCAGATGGATGTCAAAACGGTGTTCCTTAATGGTGACATTGAGGAAGAGTTGTATATGGTACAACCAAGGGTTTGTCGATCCTAAAGATGCTGACAAGGTATGCAAACTTCAGCGCTCCATTTATGGACTGAAGCAGCATCCCGCAGTTGGAATCAACGTTTTGATAAAGTAATCAAAAACTTTGGATTTATACAAACTTATGGAGAAGCTTGTATTTACAAGAAGGTGAGTGGGAGCTCTGTAGCATTCCTAGTACTGTATGTAGATGACATATTGTTGATTCGGAATGATAGAACTTCTTCTCGTAGCGTCAAAACCTATTTGAATAATAGTTTTTCAATGAAGGATCTTGGCGAAGCGGCATATATTCTAGGCATCAAGATTTATAGAGATAGATCAAGACGCCTAATAGGGCTTTCACAAAGTAATACTTGGACAAAGTTCTAAAGAAGTTTACAATGGAAGATAGCAAGAAAGGGTTCGTGCCCCTGTTGTCAGGTGAGACCTTGAGTAAAACTCAAAGTCCAGCTACGGCAGAAGATAGAGAGAATGAATAAAATTCCCCATGCTCGGCCATAGGTTCTATCATGTATGCCATGCCGTGTACAAGACCGGATATAGCACATGCTATTAGGTTAACTAGCAGATATCAAATTGATCCTGGAATGGAGCACTGGACAGCGGTCAAGAATATCCTAAAGTACCTAAATAGGACTACGATATGGTTCTTTCTTATGGAGATGATGAACAGCTTGTTGTAAACGGTTTAAACCGATGCTAGTTGGAACACCGATCCGGATGACTCAAAATCACAGTCGGGATCGTATTTATTTTGAATGGTGCTGCAGTGAGCTGGAGGAGTGCGAAGCAAAGCATTGTGGCGAAATCTTCAACTGAATCGGAATACATAGCTGCTTCGGAGGCTGCACAAGAGCCGTTTGGATGAAGGAATTCATTACTGAACTCGGCGTGGTTCCCAGTGCGTTGGACCCGATGGCCATCTACTGTGACAACACAGGTGCCATAGCTAATGCGCAGGAGCCAAGGTCACATAGCAAGCTGAAGCACATCAAGCTACGTTTCCATGCTATTCGCGAGTATGTCCGAGATGGTGACATAAAGATTTGCAAAGTACACACTGATCTGAATGTGGCGGATCCGTTGACTAAACCTCTCCCTAGGGCAAAGCATGACCAACACAGAACGCCATGGGTGTTAGGTATATTACTATGTAATCTAGATTATTGACTCTAGTGCAAGTGGGAGACTATTGGAGATATGCCCAAGAGGCAATAATAAAAGTGATTATTATTATATCTTTGTATTTATGATGAATGTTTACATCCCATGCTATAATTGTATTATTAGGAAACACTAATACTTGTGTGTTTTGTAAACATATGAGAGTCCCTAGTAAGCCTCTTGTTGAACTAGCTTGTTTATTGATTGATGATCATGGTTTCCTGATCATGGACTAAGGATGTGATTAATAACAAGGTTATATCATTAGGAGAATGATGTAATGGACACACACCCATAGTAAGCGGAGCATAAGATCAAGTCATTAAGTTCGTATTGCTGTAAGCTTTTAAATGCATAATAACCTAATCCTTCGACCATGAGGTTGTGTAATCACCATCACCGGATGGGTACTTTGATGACATCAAACACCGCTTCGTAACTGGGTGGTCATAAAGGTGTCATTGGGTATTCTGAAAGTATGTGTTGAAGCGCATGAACCAAGATTGGGATTTGTCCATCCATATGACGGATAGATATGCTCTGGGCCCTCTCGGTGGAATATCATCTAGTTAGCTTGCAAGCATGTGACTAGGTCACAAGGGATGACATATCACGGAACGAGTAAGAGTACTTATCAGTAACGAGGTAGAACTAGGTATGGAGATGCCGACGATCAAACCTCGGATAAGTATAGTATCGCGTGACAAAGGGAATTGGTTTCGTATGTAAATGGTTCAATCGATCGAAGTCATCATTGAGTATGTGGGAGCCATTATGGATCTCCAGGTCCCGCTGATGGTTATTGATAAGAGATGTGTCTCTATCATGTCTACATATTCACGAACCGTAGGGTGACACACTTAAGGTTCGAAGTTGTTTTAAGTAGATATGGAATATGCGTTGGAGACCGAATGTTGTTTGGAGTCTTGGATTGGATTCGGGACATCACGAGGAGATCCGGAATGGTCCAGAGAATAAGATTCATATATAGGGGATCATTTTCTAAGTTAGGAAATGTTCTGGAGTGTTTGTATGAGGATTCTAGAAGGTTTCGGAATGTTCCGGAAGGTTCTAGAAAATATCTTGGAGTTTGCTTGAAAATCAAGATAGGGATCAAGGAGTCCTGTGGGTCAAGACTAGGAGTCGTGGGGGAGGAGGACTCCTCCCCCCACCTCCCAATCCGCCGGCCTAGAGAGGAGGGGAGTCCTACAGGACTCCCCCTCCCCAGGCGCCCTCCCTTCTTTAAATAGAGGGGCAGGGGCGCCGCCTCCTCCCTTGCTCTCCCATAACACCCAATCTCTGCCGCCTCTCTCCTCCACCTTCTTCTGCACAGGCATAGGCGAAGCCCTGCAGAATTCTCTACTCCACCACCACCACCACACCTGTCGTGCTGCTGGGATTCCGTGGAGAAGATCTACTACCTCCGCTGCTCACTAGAACGGGGAGAGGAAGGTCTGCTTCGACTCCGCACGTGTGACCGACTGCGGAGCGCTGCCGAAATGTGGCGCTGGAAGGATCGTCCACTTGACCGACTGCTGAAGCGCTGCTGGAACGCGACGCCGGAAGATCGTCCACACGATCTTGAGATCGGCAAGTGATCGACTACATCAACCACGAGATCTAATCTCGTTAACGCTTTCGGATCTACGAGGGTTAGTTCCTATCTATCTCGTTGCTCATGTCTAATAGATTAGATCTTGGCTTTTATCTAGATGAGATCTAGGTTTTGTTCGTTCTTGCAGTAGAATTTTTTGTTTTCCATGCTACGAACCCATCAATGACCGTCTATGTTCTTTTACCATAAGGACAGACCGACTCCCGGTAAAGCAACTGCTTTGCCGATTTTCGTTGACGGTGCCGCCACGCCCCAAGAATCCTGGGACGCAGAAGCTTCGGCTCTCACTAACGATCTACTTCTTGCCAAAAGCAGATCAAATATTTGATGAAGCACAGGGGTCTGAAAGGATCCGACTTGATCCACTTTTGGCTGGCGTGCCGGATCCAGACTCTCCAACACCATGGTGACCGGCTCATGCATACAATCACCAAGAGCAAGAGACACTCTCTCCGGATCTGCTCCAGATCTTATTCGAACAAGGACTATGAGTCCCAGATCAAATGGTTGATCAAAGAGCGGATTGAGAGGAAGATTCCAGATCTTTCCTTGGATATGCATGCGATTGACGATCCTGTGACACCAGTAAGTTTCTAGTAGTTACTCGAATATGTTCTCATCCATACTTTGTTATATCTTTTCGCATTACTGAGTAATTCTTCTTCTTAGCTTGCTGACTTGACTTCCCCGGGTCGGAGCTTTCTCCTCTTGAGGGATATCCTTTGAGATCTCTTAGGAGGATGGAGAACTTGTACAACTGCCAGAGGCGCTTACCCGAAAGCGTAAGGCTCCGACTGTTTCTATCGGCACAAAGGAAGTGCTCGTTATGAAGAGGTAACTTTCCTCACAAGGTCTTTGTATTTTATCTCTTATTCTTTCTCAAGCGTCACAATCTTATAATGTCACTTCTTCAGAGCTAAACAGGTCCTTAAGGGCAAGGGGAAGGGAATCCCGACAAAGCCTATGCGACAGTCAAAGTTAAATTTGAGTTCCCCTGTTGCTCCACCTCCGACTCCTACCCTGAAGCCTTTTACAACACCGGAGGTTACTTCATCATCCCCTTGCTAGAGATGATCCGGCTCAGCATTCCGAGCCAGTGAACCATAGTTCGCAGATCGACGTCTCTATGGATGACTCGGCAATTGATAAGGGCGAACCCTCAAAGGGTAATGATCCATCGACAGAGTTTTTGCAGACATATTCTCAGTAATCCAGGTATTGGCAAACTTGGCATTACTCGGAAAACTGTAGAAGATACAGAAGATGGCTCAACAATGCCTGGAGAGCCATAACATCACTACCGAGGAAGAGACGCAAGAAGCTAAGGACTTCAAGTTCTCCGAGCTTCTTGACCAAGTTTGTCTTCATGACGAAAAGTTGACGGCTGGCATGGCTCCACCACCACCTGTGATCTCGCTGACTCTTGCTGAGAAGGTTACTTTTGAGGTGAACATGAGTCTAGCAAGCTAACCCATGAACAATATGTAAGTCAGAATTTGACTTTGTCTTTTACTTTATTTCATATCATATCCTCTAGCCCCCAAGCATGAAGTTGGGTAGAAAATCCGGATTTATACTTTCATTGGATACCAAAGAACGAACTAGTGTAGCCCCCAAGGCTCGTGCTGATATCTAACTTAGTTAAAATATTAGCCCAAGTCTTCAGTGGACTTCTGACTCTGGGTATTATTCTGACTTACAAAATTAATGCTAACTAGGAAATTATTAAAGAATATTTTCAATAAGTGGAGAGAGATCAGAACTCTCCATCTTGAAAATGCTCAATTGAAGATTTCCAAGGAAGAGGCCGAAGGTAATCATTTCAGTCCTTATCTTTCCTCTTTTTTGCTTTATTTCATAGTCGAATTCTTATTTGACTGTTTTCTTTTGCTTACAGAATTGGTCAAGCAGTCATGTAAATTAATCGAAGATGTCGAGAATCTCAAACCCTGGAGGTGGTGAACACAGACTTAAGGTGAGAGCTGGAAAAGCTTAAGGTAGATCATGAGCACAGGATTAACAGCGTTCTTTGAATCTTTACCATGGCCACCGAAGAACGTGATTACAAAATTGCTATCTAGGATGAGAAAATCTCAGATCTCTCAGACAAGTGGCCAGGGAGAAGGACATCAGCCAAGCACTCTGGCTGAACTACAGAGCCTTAGGGCAGAGAAAACCAAAGTTGATGATGTCATCTTCAGTAATTTTCCTATCTTTGACTTTTCGTTCTTCTGACTCTAGGAGTCCGGATATATTTTTTGACCTTTTTTTTATATGCGCAGGTCCTCTGAATTTGCTGGATTCTTCTTCATCCGAGTCTCGCACCAACCGGCTTAATGAAGTCGGAGATATGCTTCACGATTTCCACTAGTCATTGGAGGATATTGGCTAAGCCTTGAATATTTCTGTTATGAACAAAATGTCTGCCTTTGAAGTGCGAGATAAGGCAAAAGAGATGCCCCAGCTCATCCAGGAATGGAACATGTCCTATGTGTGAACTGTAGCACAGAATTCCCTAACAATGGTTATGAGCCACCATGGAAGCATGGAGATCTGGCAAGTAACCAAGGGTTATTCAACTATGGATGAAGACGGCAAGGAGTAGAACATCAAGGCCATCATGGACTCTTGCAGCGGATATGGATGCCATGTAGCTCAAGAAACAACCGCGTGGAAACGCCTCCTCCGCCTCCTGAAGAAACAACCGAGGGTTCCGACGACAAGCAAACCGAATCTGACTTGCCTATCTTGGAAAGGTATCAAAGCGAGGCGATCTTTCCAGTCAGTTGGCAGCTCCTACCTCTCCCCATGCATTGTAGAGTACCAGAAAAAACAATGTGTTATTCTGAAACAATCGGTTTGTAATAAGTAGTGTAATATTTTCGCTAGTGCTAATGTTTGCAAGAAATGATGCTTTTTGCTTCTTTTTAGCACCTGTGGCTTTTTTTGTGCCTGAAATTTTACATAAGCACTTTTGTTTTGTCTATACTTATCGCTTTTTTCGCTGTCCGCCTCGTCCCTTTCGTGAGCCGACAAACCTTCAACATGGAAACTTTGCAAAGCAATAGAGCTCAATTGCTAAACCATTTTAAACTTGGAAACAAAGCCGGTTTCCAGTACCACACAATCACTACTCAGAAAATACTTGCATCCAATCAGATAAAGAACCAAAGTATAAACTAGAAATTTTAAATTTATACCCGAAGGTAGTATTTTAGAATTGGAAATATAACCAGAACAAATATGAGCATAAAGTACTTTCATGTATTTTGGGATTTTTGATTGTGACATGATCATTCGGAAATAAGATGGTAATATAAAACTTCTCATAAAATATTGAGGCAACCAACACTTTATTTCTCATTGAACATGTACATATATATGATTACAAAGAAAGAAATTTTATGAATAAAAGGAGGTAGGTGAGCAATATTCCACGGTCTATCTAATTCTTCTGGGTCTGTACTGCCTCCAACTCTCTTTATCTTCTTCGTAGCAGGTCCTTCTTTGAGTGGCAGCATATCAGTTTGATAGTAAGAACCATTGTGCAATACTTGGCTAAGTAAAAATGGCCCTTCCCATACTGGGGAAAGTTTGTGCTTTCTTTTCTGCACAAGCCGGAGAACCAAATCGCCCTTATTGAAAGACTGGTTTCGGACCCTCTTGCTATGATACTTGCGGCTGTTGATCTCTACTCAGCAATGACGCAAACTTCTTCGATTAAATTGAGATCATCTTGTCGAGAAATTTCTGCATCCTCTTCGATATGTGCAGCAGCTCGGGAATAAGTATGAATTAAATCGCTAGGACGAAATGCTTCTCTGCACCATACACCAAGAAGAAAGGTATGTACCCCCCGACCGGTCGACCTGTTCGGAATTGTTCTTAAGCTCCATAAACAGATGGTACCCCGTCTGCCCATGCCCCCGCAACACGACGAAGTGGTCCTTACAGTCTTGGTTTGATGCCTTGAAGGATTATACCATTTGCTCTTTCGACTTGTCCGTTGGCTTGTGGATGCGCGACTAACACAATATCAAGCCAGATTTTTTGATCGTCACAGAATTCAGCAATTTCTCCCATAGAAAAATTGCTCCCGCTGTCCGTGATGATACTATGCGGATAACCATATCGGATTATAACATCCTCAACACAATTTTTGGGTTGTTGCTCCATCACAACTTGTGATAGGTTTAGCCTCAATCCATTTCATGAATTTATCCACCAACAATAAGAGGTGAGTAAATCCACTTGGAGCCCATTTAAATGGTCCTACCATGTCAAGCCCCTAGAGCGCAAGGGCCATGTTATCGGAATTTTTCACAACTGATCAGCCGGAACATGGGCTTATTTGGAGTATTTTTGGCAGCCTTTGCACGTCTTGACCAACCGTTCGGCATCTGCCTTGGCTGTGAGCCAGAGAAATCCATGTCTGAAAGCTTTTTCCACTAAATATTTGGCTGCAGCATGATGGCCGCCATTCGCCTTCGTGGATCTCCCTTAAGATTTCCACTCCTTCTTTCAGAGATACGCAACACTGAAACCCCCAGATACACTCTGCTTATAGAGCTCACCATTTATTATTGTATACGCTTTTTGCTCGTCGGATGATCTACCTGCTCAGAACATCATCTTCGGGTAATTTTACGTCTACTAGGAAATCCAGGTAGGGTTTTGTCCAGCTGGGAATCACAGCCAGAACTGCTACTAGAGGTGAGTCGGATTTGTTCAGATATTCCTCATGAACTCCTGTAATAGAGGGAACTTTGTGGTGCTCTATAAAAGCGCCATCCGGGACCTTCTTCCATGCAGAGCCTATTCGAGATAATGCATTTGCTTCCTCATTTTCTATTCAAGGGATGTGTTGAACCTCAAACCCGTCGAACGACTTAGATAGTTTCATCCACGACATCCCTATATGCTGCCATGTGTTTATTTCCATTATAGTAATCCGACACTTGTTGAGCAACAAGATCTGAATCTCCATAACACATGAGTCGTCGGATGGCGATATCCTTAGCAATCCGGATTCCATGCAGCAGTGCTTCTTCGTATTCGGCAATGTTATTTTTTGCCGTGAAGTCGATCTGCAACACATAGAAAAGCTTATCTCCTTGGGTGATTTGAGCACCACGCCAGCCCCCGAGCCCTCGAGCGCCTTAGACCCGTCAAAATGCAAGGTCAAGTATTCCGACTCTAGGAGTGTCATATTTTCCGAGGTCTCTGTCCAATCAGCTACACAGTTAGCAAGAATTTGGGATTTTAATTGATGTACGAGGTTTGTGCTCAATGTCGAAAGCTGAAAGCTCTATTCCCCATTTTTTGACACGTCCTGCAGTGTCGCTATTGTTAATTATGTCTCTCATGGGAGCTGTGCTCACCACGCTAATTTGATGCTCCTAAAAGTAATGTTGTAGCTTCCGAGATGCGAAGAACACACCATTAACAAGCTTTTGATAATGCGGATATCGTTGCTTTGATTCAGTTAGGACTTCACTGAGGTAGTAAGTCGCGGACGCTACACCAGGCTGGTGCTCATGTTTTTCCTCTGGTATTTCCACCACAAGGACGATGCTGATGACTCTATTTGTCATAGCCAGATAGAGCAACATCGGTTCACGAGGTTTCGGCGCTACAAGGATAGGAGCGGATGAGAGTACTGCTTCCAGGTCTTTTAGTGCAGCTTCACCTTCATTAGTCCAAATGAACTTTTTGGTCTTTTTCAGGAGCTTGTAGATTGGTGCGACTCTTTAAAAACCGACCGGCTTACAAATTGAATGACTGCAGTAATGCAACTAGTTAATCTTTGAACATCCTTCAGGCGAGTTGGCCTAGAATATTGAGTATAGCCTTATTTTTTCTCGGTTCACCTCTATGCCTCTTCGAGACAAGATGGAACCTAACAATTTTCTGGCTGGACCAAAGAAACACTTCTTTGGATTAAGCATTATATTGTATTTGCGTAGATTGGCGAACTTTTCCTCTAAGTCGAAAATTAAGGTTTCCTTCTTTTTAGACATCACCACTATGTCGTCCATATATGCATGTACATTGCGTCCGATTTGATCATGGAGGCAATGATGCATAGTGTGCTGGTACGTAGCTCCTGCTTCTTGAACCTAGAGGGTATTGTAATGAAACAAAAGGTTCCAAAGGGGGTTATAAATGAAGTTTTGACTTTGTCTCATTCCTTCATCCAGATTGGTGATAACCAGAATATGCGTCAAGAAAACATAGGAGTTCCGAGCCTGCCGTAGAGTCGATAACTTGATCAATTCTAGGCATAGCGAACGGATCTTTGGGACAAGCCTTGTTCAAGGCGGTATAATCAACACACATCCTTAATTCAGTGATGTCCGTTTTAGGGACCATTACAGGATTGGCTGACCAATCAGTGTGGATGACCTCTTCAATGAATCCGGCTAACTCGAGCTGGGCAAGTTCCTTAGCTATAGGTTTTCACTTTTCAATCGCCAAAATGTCGTAAGGACTGTTTGACAGGTTTAACATTTGGGTGTACATTTAGATAGTGCTCGGTACGTTCCCTAGGTACTTCGGTCATGTCAGATGGCTGCCATGCAAAGATATCTTGATTGGCTTGGAGGAACTTGACGAGCGCACTTTCCTATGCGCTATCTAAACCTACACTTATCTTTGTCACCTTGGAGGGCTCATCATCCTTCAACGATGTCTTCTTCGTCTCTTCTAATGCCTTGAACTCCGGAGTCGGCTTTGTAACCTCCTTCTTCATCGTGCGTGCGCACTCGGACGGTTCAGCGGTCTTCTTGATCTCCTGGTACTCCTGGGCGTGCAGTACAACTTCAGCAAAGGTGGCATTTGCGTCCTTGCACTCTTTGCTTTCTTCGGGTCTCCCTTTATGGTGATCACGCCCTTGGGACCTGGAATTTTCATCATATTATAAATGTAACATGGACGAGCCATCAAAGCCCAATAAGGTGGCCATACGAATATAGCATGATATGTGCTCTTGAATGGGACCACTTCGAAAGAAGTGCTTACATCCAGTAGTTCTTTCGAGTTCCAACAGTACATCGAAAGTGATCTCTCTAATGGAATTTGCTTGTCTTCCTGGACAACTCCGTGAAAGATCACAGAGCTATGATTCAGCTGAGTTTCCGAGATCCTCATCCGACGCAGCGTTTCGACGTAGAGGATGTTGATGCTGCTGCCGCCATGCATGAGAGTCTTAGAGAAACCATAGCCGTCAATAAGTGGATTGACGACTAAAGCGTACTTTCCTTGCTTGTGCAACTTAGGCGGATGATCAGCGCGGTCAAGGTGATTTTCACTTCTGACCAGTCCAATAATTAAAGGACAGCCGGAATAGTTGCATTGAGCTCATGCAAAACTGCCTTCTTGAGCTTAGCTGGTTGAGACCCAAGGAAAGTGACATAAGTGTCCTTCTTTGTTGGGAAGTTCTTCTTGCCATCCGACTTGGGATTTGAAGGCTCTGCTTCCTCCATGTCAGAATCTTCCTTGGTCTCCTTTTCTTTTTGTGATTCTTCTTTCCCCTTCTTCGCTTGGCCCTGTAGCCAGCATATTCGTCTTTCTTGATGCCGTCATTGAAACGACACTCAGCATTTGTGTGGGACGAGCCACGTTGGCATCTAAGTGATGCACACACGGATTATTGGCAATGTCGGCCTAAGAGTAGGTTTTGCCAGGTTGTTGGTCTCCTCTACCTGGACTCATGATGTCCCACGACCGCGTCCGTGGCCGCCTCCACGCCCTCCTCGTCCTCTAGACTTGAAAGTGGTGTTGACAACTGCTGTTTCCCTGTTGGGTTTTTCTTCGAGTTGTTCTTGCGCTTCTAAGTTTGTTGCTTTGGCTATTTTACCGACTAGGTACAACCAGGATGTTTAGTAGTCCCTCTGCATCATCTTTGGTGTCTCCATATTTGCTCACCGTCTCTGTCATCTCTACCAGATCGGTGACCTTGTCGCACTTCAAATCGTGACGTAGTAACCAATCAGGAGTCCTGCAATGAAAGCTTCAATAGCAGTTTGATCGTTTACTCCTTCACATGAGTTCTTGGTGTCGATCCAACATCCGAGATAATCTCGGCAAGTTTCCTGGTGGTTTCTGGGTGCAATGCTGTAGGTATCCTACCGTAAAGGGCCTCTGATATGTGCCTTCGAAATTCCGAAAGAATGCACTTTGCATGTCATACCAGTTGTGGATGGTGTTTTCCGGAAGTTTGTTGAGCCAGGATCATGCCGTCTTCTCTAGCATAAGCGGGAGATACCGGGTCGCGACCAAGCTATTTCCGCCTTTGGCGATGCAGCAAGCCTAGGAAAAATCTTGAAGCCAAGTATCTGGGCCGGGCCACACTGTTGTAGGGTTGCATATGTTTTGAGATAGCAAATCCTTCCAGGAGAATTTGTTTGTCGAATGCGCGGCGGTCCGAAGCATTTTGGACCCACATAAATATTGTCGAACTCGTAGCGTCGCGCCTCTATGTTAGAGTTGATCCGGTGCCTCGCATCACTTGGTGATAGAGAACGCCGTCTTGGTTGTTCACTGTGGTTGCGGGTGCCTTGGAGACGGACTTCTGCTTCTGCCACCTCCCCACCACGCCCCTCCCACGTCCTCTCTTGACTCCTCGAGAGCCGGTATGATGGATGCTTGTTGGAGAGGATGGTGTAGGTGGATTTTTTTTGGCTGAGGGCCAGCCTCCATTCAGAGCGTCATCATTCCTGTTATGGGGAGAGTCTTGATTACGACGAGCACCTTCCTGGCTTGACTCAGCATAGTGCCTATCATTCGTGTTCTAGGTACGACTTGTATGTCTAGGAGGTGGCATCCTTTGTCGGTCCCTCCTCCCGGCGTCGTCTCTTCTTCATCTTCCCTATGATTATTCGACTGTCACTAGGAGGCTACCTTAGATCCAAGGGTGCAACTGCTTCTCGCTCTGTGGCTGGGGAAACATTGCTCCAGTCACGTGCGGCTTTGTGTTGTTGCCCTGAAGATCTATTTCTTGAGTAGTTGTCTTCCCGACGGTCGGGACAATGATGCTGTTCTGGGTCCTGTCGGGGCCATATGTCATGCCAAGCCAGATCTGTGCGACATTGGTCGTATTTAGAGACCAGTTTTTTTCCGCTCCCATATTTTTCGCGGACTTCTGTTGCTCCAGGTCCCTAGTAAGTAGCTTTACGCCCAACCGAACTTGATCTGGGTTTGGATTGTTCGCCAGGATATCTCGAGCTACGGCAGTGTTTTCCACTGGTGTTCCGTACACCAGGTATCCTTTGCTATGAAGCCGAGGTTCTCCTTTGATGGTGTCATCTCCTCGAAGAGGGTCTTGTGGACTTCCGGATTTTTGTTAGCCCGCACAGGACCGTTCCGGTCTTCTGGTACTATAGGGAGTTGAACTTCCTTCCTCAATGCAATGCGCTTCTTCTCTTCCATAAAGTTGTTAGCCTCATCTAGGAGTACTTGATGACACGCTTCTAGGGCTTGGGCTCTATCTTCCAATTCTGCAGGTGTAAGCTCTGCCGCACTAGGGATTGGCATAGTTAACGCATCTCC
>CAJUXJ010000111.1:0-64290 GCA_910589775.1 Avena eriantha
TTACATGTGTATAAACCAAATCGATCCACCAGAGTCATTGCATGTGTGTTCTTCTCCTAAACCACCACTAGAGTCATTGCATGTGTGCTCTTTTCCTAACCACACATGGACAACTAGAGTCACTACATCTGTGTTATTTTCATAAACCACATGGATCCATGAGTGTCATTGCATATGTGTTCTTTTCATGAACCACTTGGATCCACCCGTGTCATTAAATGGGTGTTGTTTTCATAATCCACATATGGATCCACCAAAGTCATTGCATGTGTGTTCTTTTCATAAACCACATATGGCTCCACTAGATTCATTGCATGTGTGTTATTTTCATAAACCACATGGGTCCACTAGAGTCATTGCATGTTTGTTCTTTGCTAAACCACCACTAGAGTCATTGCATGTTTGTTATTTTCATAAAACACATGGATCCACCAGTGTCATTGCATGTGTGTTGTTTTTCATAAACCACCACTAGAGTCATTGCATGTGTGTTCTTTTCATAAACCACATGGATCCACCAGAGTCATTCCATGTTTTTTCTTTTTCTAAACCACCACTACAGTCATTGCATGTTTGTTCTTTTCATAAAACACATGGATCTACTAGTGTCATTGCATGTGTGTTCTTTTTCATAAACCAGCTCTAGAGTCATTGCATGTGTGTTGTTTTGCTAAACCACCACTAGAGTCATTGCATGTGTGTTCTTCTCCTAAACCACCACTAGAGTCATTGCATGTGTTTTCTTTTCCTAAACCACATATGGACCACTAGAGTCATTGCATGTGTGTTCTTTTCATAAACCACACGGATCCACTAGTGTCATTGCATGTGTGTTATTTACATAAACCACCACTAGAGTCATTGCATGTGTGTTCTTTCAATAAACCACACAGATCATCTAGTGTCATTGCATGTGTGTTATTTACATAAACCGCAACTAGAGTCATTGCATGTGTGTTCTTTTCATAAACCACATGGATCCACCAGAGTCATTGCATGTGTGTTCTTTTCATCAACCACTTGGAACCACCAGTGTCATTAAATGTGTGTTATTTTTCTAAACCACCACTAGAGTCACTGCATGTGTGTCCTTTTAATAAACCACCACTAGAGTCATTGGATGTGTGTTCTTTTCCTAAACCATATATGGATCCACTGGAGTCATTTCATGTGTGTTCTTTTTCATAAACCACATGGATCCACCAGTGTAATTGCATGTGTGTTATTTTCATAAACCACCACTAGAGTCATTGCATGCATGATCTTTTCATAAACTACATGGATCCACCAGAGTCATGCCATGTTTTTTCTATTTCTAAACCACCACTAGAGTCATTGCATGTGTGTTCTTTTTCATAAACCACCACTAGAGTCATTGCATGTGTGTTCTTTTCCTAAACCACGACTAGAGTCATTACATGTGTATAAACCAAATCGATCCACCAGAGTCATTGCATGTGTGTTCTTCTCCTAAACCACCACTAGAGTCATTGCATGTGTGTTCTTTTCCTAAACCACACATGGACAACTAGAGTCACTACATCTGTGTTATGTTCATAAACCACATGGATCCATGAGTGTCATTGCATATGTGTTCTTTTCATGAACCACTTGGATCCACCCGTGTCATTAAATGTGTGTTGTTTTCATAATCCACATATGGATCGACCAAAGTCATTGCATGTGTGTTCTTTACATAAACCACATATGGCTCCACTAGATTCATTGCATGTGTGTTATTTTCATAAACCACATGGGTCCACTAGAGTCATTGCATGTCTGTTCTTTTCTAAACCACCACTAGAGTCATTGCATGTTTGTTATTTTCATAAAACACATGGATCCACCAGTGTCATTGCATGTGTGTTGTTTTTCATAAACCACCACTAGAGTCATTGCATGTGTGTTCTTTTCATAAACCGGATGGATCCACCAGACTCATTGCATGTGTGTTCTTCTCCTAAACCACCACTAGAGTAATTGCATGTGTGTTCTTTTCCTAAACCATATATGGATCCACTAGAGTCATTTCATGCGTGTTGTTTTCATAAACCACATGGATCCACCAGTGTCATTGCATGTGTGTTATTTTCATAAACCACCACTAGAGTCAATGCATGTGTGTTCTTTTTATAAACCATATGGATCCACCAGAGTCATTCCATGTTTGTTCTTTTTCTAAACCACCACTAGAGTCATTGCATGTTTGTTGTTTTCATAAAACACATGGATCTACTGGTGTCATTGCATGTGTGTTCTTTTTCATAAACCACCTCTAGAGTCATTGCATGTGTGTTGTTTTCCAAAACCACCACTAGAGTCATTGCATGTGTGTTCTTCTCCTAAACCACCACTAGAGTCATTGCATGTGTGTTCTTTTCCTAAACCACATTTGGACCACTAGAGTCATTGCATGTGTGTTCTTTTCATAAACCACACGGATCCACTAGTGTCATTGCGTGTGTGTTATTTACATAAACCACAACTAGAGTCATTGCATGTGTGTTCTTTTCATAAACCACATGGATCCACCAGAGTCATTTCATGTGTGTTCTTTTCATGAACCACTTGGAACCACCAGTGTCATTAAATGTGTGTTCTTTTCATAAACCACATATGGATCGACCAAAGTCATTGCATGTGTGTTCTTTTCATAAACCACATGGATCCACTAGAGTCATTGCGTGTTTGTTCTTTTCTAAACCACCACTAGAGTCATTGCATGTGTGTTCTTCTCCTAAACCACCACTAGAGTCATTGCATGTGTGTTCTTTTCCTAAACCACATATGGACCACTAGAGTCATTGCATGTGTGTTCTTTCCATAAACCACACGGATCGACTAGTGTCATTGCATGTGTGTTATTTACATAAACCACCACTAGAGTCATTGCATGTGTGTTCTTTTCATAAACCACATGGATCCACCAGAGTCATTGCATGTGTGTTCTTTTCATGAACCACTTGGAACCACCAGTGTCATTAAATGTGTGTTCTTTTCATAAAACACATATGGATCCACCAAAGTCATTGCATGTGTGTTCTTTCCATAAACCACATGGATCCACTAGAGTCATTGCGTGTTTGTTCTTTTCTAAACCACCACTAGAGTCATTGCATGTTTGTTCTTTTCATAAAACACATGGATCCACCAGTGTCATTGCATGTGTGTTATTTTCATAATTCACAACTAGAGTCATTGCATGTGTGTTCTTTTTCATAAACCACCTCTAGAGTCATTGAATGTGTGTTGTTTTTCATAAACCAGAACTAGAGTCATTGCATGTGTGTTCTTTTCATAAACCACATGGATCCACCAGTGTGATTGGATGTGTGTTCTTTTCATGAACTACTTGCATCCAGCAGTGTCATTAAATGTGTTTTCTTTTCATAAACCACATATGTATCCACCAAAGTCATTGCATGTGTGTTCTTTTCATAAACCACGTATGGATCCACTAGAGTTATTGCATGTGTGTTCTTTTCATAAACCACATGGATCCAGCAGAGTCATTGCATGTTTGTTCTTTTTCTAAACCACCACTCGAGTTATTGCATGTTTCTTCTTTACACAAAACACATCGATCCACCAGTGTCATTGCATGTGTGTTCTTTTTCATAAACCATCACTAGAGTCGTTGCATGTGTGTTCTTTTCCTAAACCACCACTAGAGTCATTGCATGTGTGTTCTTTTTATAAACCACATGGATCGACTAGAGTCATTGCATGTATGTTCTTCTACTAGACCACCACTAGATTCATTGCATGTGTGTTCTTTTCCGAAACCACATATGGATCCACTAGAGTCATTGCATGTGTGTTCTTTTAATAAACCACATGGATCCACCAGTGTCATTGCATGTGTGTTCTTTCCATAAACCACCACTAGAGTCATTGCATGTGTGTTCTTTTCTTAAACCACATGGATCCACCAGAGTCATTGCATGTTTGTTATTTTTCTAAACCACCACTAGAGTCACTACATGTGTGTCCTTTTAATAAACCACCACTAGAGTCATTGGATGTGTGTTCTTTTCCTAAACCATATATGGATCCACTGGAGTCATTTCATGTGTGTTCTTTTTCATAAACCACATGGATCCACCAGTGTAATTGCATGTGTGTTATTTTCATAAACCACCACTAGAGTCATTGCATGCATGATCTTTTCATAAACTACATGGATCCACCAGAGTCATGCCATGTTTTTTCTATTTCTAAACCACCACTAGAGTCATTGCATGTGTGTTCTTTTTCATAAACCACCACTAGAGTCATTGCATGTGTGTTCTTTTCCTAAACCACGACTAGAGTCATTACATGTGTATAAACCAAATCGATCCACTAGAGTCATTGCATGTGTATTCTTCTCCTAAACCACCACTAGAGTCATTGCATGTGTGTTCTTTTCCGAAACCACACATGGACAACTAGAGTCACTACATCTGTGTTATTTTCATAAACCACATGGATCCACGAGTGTCATTGCATATGTGTTCTTTTCATGAACCACTTGGATCCACCCGTGTCATTAAATGTGTGTTGTTTTCATAATCCACATATGGATCCACCAAAGTCATTGCATGTGTGTTCTTTTCATAAACCACATACGGCTCCACTAGATTCATTGCATGTGTGTTATTTTCCTAAACCACATGGGTCCACTAGAGTCATTGATGTCTGTTCTTTTCTAAACCACCACTAGAGTCATTGCATGTTTGTTATTTTCATAAAACACATGGATCCACCAGTGTCATTGCATGTGTGTTGTTTTTCATAAACCACCACTAGAGTCATTCCATGTGTGTTCTTTTCATAAACCGGATGGATCCACCAGACTTATTGCATGTGTGTTCTTCTCCTAAACCACCACTAGAGTAATTGCATGTGTGTTCTTTTCCTAAACCATATATGGATCCACTAGAGTCATTTCATGTGTGTTCTTTTCATAAACCACCACTAGAGTTATTGCATGTGTGTTATTTTCATAAACCATATGGATCCACCAGAGTCATTGCATGTTTGTTCTTTTTTAAACCACCACTAGAGTTATTGCATGTTTGTTCTTTTCACAAAACACATTGATCTACTGGTGTCATTGCATGTGTGTTCTTTTTCATAAACCACCACTAGAGTCATTGCATGTGTGTTCTTTTCATAAACCACATGATCCACCAGTGTCATTGCATGTGTGTTCTTTTGATAAACCACCACTAGAGTTATTGCATGTGTGTTCTTTTCATAAACCACATGGATCCACCAGATTCATTGCATGTTTGTTCTTTTTCTAAACCACCACTCGAGTTATTGCATCTTTCTTCTTTACACAAAACACATGGATCCACCAGTGTCATTGCATGTGTGTTCTTTTTCATAAACCACCACTAGAGTCGTTGCATGTGTGTTCTTTTCCTAAACCACCACTAGAGTCATTGCATGTGTGTTCTTTTCATAAACCACATGGATTGACTAGAGTCATTGCATGTATGTTCTTCTACTAGACCACCACTATTGTCATTGCATGTGTGTTCTTTTCCGAAACCACATATGGATCCACTAGAGTCATTGCATGTGTGTTCTTTTCATAAACCACATGGATACACCAGTGTCATTGCATGTGTGTTCTTTCCATAAACCACCACTAGAGTCATTGCATGTGTGTTATTTTCTTAAACCACATGGATCCACCAGAGTCATTGCATGGTTGTTATTTTTCTAAACCACCACTAGAGTCATTGCATGTGTGTCCTTTTAATAAACCACCACTAGAGTCATTGGATGTGTGTTCTTTTCCTAAACCATATATGGATCCACTGGAGTCATTTCATGTGTGTTCTTTTTCATAAACCACATGGATCCACCAGTGTAATTGCATGTGTGTTATTTTCATAAACCACCACTAGAGTCATTGCATGCATGATCTTTTCATAAACTACATGGATCCACCAGAGTCATGCCATGTTTTTTCTATTTCTAAACCACCACTAGAGTCATTGCATGTGTGTTCTTTTTCATAAACCACCACTAGAGTCATTGCATGTGTGTTCTTTTCCTAAACCACGACTAAAGTCATTACATGTGTATAAACCAAATCGATCCACCAGAGTCATTGCATGTGTGTTCTTCTCCTAAACCACCACTAGAGTCATTGCATGTGTGTTCTTTTCCTAAACCACACATGGACAACTAGAGTCACTACATCTGTGTTATTTTCATAAACCACATGGATCCATGAGTGTCATTGCATATGTGTTCTTTTCATGAACCACTTGGATCCACCCATGTCATTAAATGTGTGTTGTTTTCATAATCCACATATCGATCCACCAAAGTCATTGCATGTGTGTTCTTTTCATAAACCACATACGGCTCCACTAGATTCATTGCATGTGTGTTATTTTCATAAACCACATGGGTCCACTAGAGTCATTGCATGTTTGTTCTTTTCTAAACCACCACTAGAGTCATTGCATGTTTGTTATTTTCATAAAACACATGGATCCAACAGTGTCATTGCATGTGTGTTGTTTTTCTTAAACCACCACTAGAGTCATTGCATGTGTGTTCTTTTCATAAACCGGATGGATCCACCAGACTCATTGCATGTGTGTTCTTCTCCTAAACCACCACTAGAGTAATTGCATGTGTGTTCTTTTCATAAACCACATATGTATCCACTAGAGTCATTGCATGTGTGTTCTTTTCATAAACCACATGGATCCACTAGTGGCATTGCATGTGTGTTCTTTTCATAAACCACCACTAGAGTTATTGCATGTGTGTTCTTTTCATAAACCACATGGATCCACCAGAGTCATTACATGTTTTTTCTTTTTCTAAACCACCACTAGAGTTATTGCATGTTTGTTCTTTTCACAAAACACATGGATCCACTAGTGTCATTGCATGTGTGTTCTTTTTCATAAACCACCACTAGAGTAATTGCATGTGTGTTCTTTTAATAAACCACAACTAGAGTCATTACATGTCTGTTCTTTTACTAAACCACATATGGATCCACTAGTGTCATTCCATGTGTGTTCTTTTTCATAAACCACCACTAGGGTCATTGCATGTGTGTTCTTTTCATAAACCGCATGGATGCACCAGAGTCATTGCATGTGTGTTCTTCTCCTAAACCACCACTAGAGTAATTGCATGTGTGTTCTTTTCATAAACCACATATGGATCCACTAGAGTCATTGCATGTGTGTTCTTTTCATAAACCACATGATACACCAGTGTCATTGCATGTGTGTTCTTTTCATAAACCACCACTAGAGTTATTGCATGTGTGTTCTTTTCATAAACCACATGGATCCACCAGAGTCATTGCATGTCTGTTCTTTTCATAAACCACCACTAGAGTTATTGCATGTGTGTTCTTTTCATAAACCACACGGATCCACTAGTGTGATTGCATGTGTGTTATTTTCATAAACCACAACTAGAATCATTGCATGTGTGTTCTTTTCATAAACCACATGGATCCACAAGTGTCATTGTATGTGTGTTCTTTTGATAAACCACCACTAGAGTCATTGCCTGTGTGTTCTTTTCATAAACCACATGGATCCACCAGAGTCATTGCATGTTTGCTCTTTTTCTAAACCACCACTAGAGTCATTGCTTTGTTCTTTTTATAAAACACATGGATCCACCAGTGTCATTCCATGTGTGTTATTTTTCATAAACCACCACTAGAGTCATTGCATCCGTGTTCTTTTCATAAACCACAACTAGAGTCATTGGATGTGTGTTATTTTCCTAAACCATATATGGATCCACTAGAGTCATTTCATGTGAGTTCTTTTCATAAACCACATGGATCCACCAGTGTCATGGCATGTGTGTTATTTTCATAAACCACCACTAGAGTCAATGCATGTATGTTCTTTTTATAAACCATATGGATCCACCAGAGTCATTCCATGTTTGTTCTTTTTCTAAACCACCACTAGAGTCATTGGATGTTTGTTGTTTTCATAAAACACATGGATCTACTGGTGTCATTGCATGTGTGTTCTTTTTCATAAACCACCTCTAGAGTCATTGCATGTGTGTTGTTTTCCAAAACCACCACTAGAGTCATTGCATGTGTGTTCTTCTCCTAAACCACCACTAGAGTCATTGCATGTGTGTTCTTTTCCTAAACCACATATGGACCACTAGAGTCATTGCATGTGTGTTCTTTTCATAAACCACACGGATCCACTAGTGTCATTGCATGTGTGTTATTTACATAAACCACAACTAGAGTCATTGCATGTGTGTTCTTGTCATAAACCACATGGATCCACCAGAGTCATTTCATGTGTGTTCTTTTCATGAACCACTTGGAACCACTAGTGTCATTAAATGTGTGTTCTTTTCATAAACCACATATGGATCGACCAAAGTCATTGCATGTGTGTTCTTTTCATAAACCACATGGATCCACTAGAGTCATTGCGTGTTTGTTCTTTTCTAAACCACCACTAGAGTCATTGCATGTGTGTTATTCTCCTAAACCACCACTAGAGTCATTGCATGTGTGTTCTTTTCCTAAACCACATATGGACCACCAGAGCCATTGCATGTGTGTTCTTTTCATAAACCACACGGATCCACTAGTGTCATTGCATGTGTGTTATTTACATAAACCACAACTAGAGTCATTGCATGTGTGTTCTTTTCATAAACCACATGGATCCACCAGAGTCATTGCATGTGTGTTCTTTTCATGAACCACTTGGAACCACCAGTGTCATTAAATGTGTGTTCTTTTCATAAACCACATATGGATCCACCAAAGTCATTGCATGTGTGTTCTTTCCATAAACCACATGGATCCACTAGAGTCATTGCGTGTTTCTTCTTTTCTAAACCACCATTAGAGTCATTGCATGTTTGTTCTTTTCATAAAACACATGGATCCACCAGTGTCATTGCATGTGTGTTATTTTCATAATTCACAACAAGAGTCATTGCATGTGTGTTCTTTTTCGTAAACCACCTCTAGAGTCATTGAATGTGTGTTGTTTTTCATAAACCACAACTAGAGTCATTGCATGTGTGTTCTTTTCATAAACCACATGGATCCACCAGTGTGATTGGATGTGTGTTCTTTTCATGAACTACTTGGATCCAGCAGTGTCATTAAATGTGTTTTCTTTTCATAAACCACATATGTATCCACCAAAGTCATTGCATGTGTGTTCTTTTCATAAACCACGTATGGATCCACTAGAGTTATTGCATGTGTGTTCTTTTCATAAACCACATGGATCCAGCAGAGTCATTGCATGTTTGTTCTTTTTCTAAACCACCACTCGAGTTATTGCATCTTTCTTCTTTACACAAAACACATGGATCCACCAGTGTCATTGCATGTGTGTTCTTTTTCATAAATCACCACTAGAGTCGTTGCATGTGTGTTCTTTTCCTAAACCACCACTAGAGTCATTGCATGTGTGTTCTTTTCATAAACCACATGGATCGACTAGAGTCATTGCATGTATGTTCTTCTACTAGACCACCACTAGAGTCATTGCATGTGTGTTCTTTTCCGAAACCACATATGGATCCACTAGAGTCATTGCATGTGTGTTCTTTTCATAAACCACATGGATCCACCAGTGTCATTGCATGTGTGTTCTTTCCATAAACCACCACTAGAGTCATTGCATGTGTGTTGTTTTCTGAAACCACATGGATCCACCAGAGTCATTGCATGTTTGTTATTTTTCTAAACCACCACTAGAGTCACTGCATGTGTGTCCTTTTAATAAACCACCACTAGAGTCATTGGATGTGTCTTCTTTTCCTAAACCATATATGGATCCACTGGAGTCATTTCATGTGTGTTCTTTTTCATAAACCACATGGATCCACCAGTGTAATTGCATGTGTGTTATTTTCATAAACCACCACTAGAGTCATTGCATGCATGATCTTTTCATAAACTACATGGATCCACCAGAGTCATGCCATGTTTTTTCTATGTCTAAACCACCACTAGAGTCATTGCATTTGTGTTCTTTTTCATAAACCACCACTAGAGTCATTGCATGTGTGTTCTTTTCCTAAACCACGACTAGAGTTATTACATGTGTATAAACCAAATCGATCCACTAGAGTCATTGCATGTGTGTTCTTCTCCTAAACCACCACTAGAGTCATTGCATGTGTGTTCTTTTCCTAAACCACACATGGACAACTAGAGTCACTACATCTGTGTTACTTTCATAAACCACATGAATCCACGAGTGTCATTGCATATGTGTTCTTTTCATGAACCACTTGGATCCACCCGTGTCATTAAATGTGTGTTGTTTTCATAATCCACATATGGATCCACCAAAGTCATTGCATGTGTGTTCTTTTCATAAACCACATACGTCTCCACTAGATTCGTTGCATGTGTGTTATTTTCATAAACCACATGGGTCCACTAGAGTCATTGCATGTCTGTTCTTTTCTAAACCACCACTAGAGTCATTGCATGTTTGTTATTTTCATAAAACACATGGATCCACCAGTGTCATTGCATGTGTGTTGTTTTTCTTAAACCACCACTAGAGTCATTGCATGTGTGTTCTTTTCATAAACCGGATGGATCCCCCAGACTCATTGCATGTGTGTTCTTCTCCTAAACCATCACTAGAGTAATTGCATGTGTGTTCTTTTCATAAACCACATATGTATCCACTAGAGTCATTGCATGTGCGTTCTTTTCATAAACCACATGGATCCACTAGTGGCATTGCATGTGTGTTCTTTTCATAAACCACCACTAGAGTTATTGCATGTGTGTTCTTTTCATAAACCACATGGATCCACCAGAGTCATTGCATGTTTGTTCTTTTTCTAAACCACCACTAGAGTTATTGCATGTTTGTTCTTTTCACAAAACACATGGATCCACTAGTGTCATTGCATGTGTGTTCTTTTTCATAAACCACCACTAGAGTAATTGCATGTGTGTTCTTTTAATAAACCACAACTAGAGTCATTACATGTCTGTTCTTTTACTAAACCACATATGGATCCACTAGTGTCATTCCATGTGTGTTCTTTTTCATAAACCACCACTAGGGTCATTGCATGTGTGTTCTTTTCATAAACCGCATGGATGCACCAGAGTCATTGCATGTGTGTTCTTCTCCTAAACCACCACTAGAGTAATTGCATGTGTGTTCTTTTCATAAACCACATATGGATCCACTAGAGTCATTGCATGTGTGTTCTTTTCATAAACCACATGATCCACCAGTGTCATTGCATGTGTGTTATTTTCATAAACCACCACTAGAGTTATTGCATGTGTGTTCTTTTCATAAACCACATGGATCCACTAGAGTCATTGCATGTTTGTTCTTTTTCTAAACCACCACTCGAGTTATTGCATGTTTGTTCTTTTCACAAAACACATGGATCCACCAGTGTCATTGCATGTGTGTTCTTTTTCATAAACCACCACTAGAGTAATTGCATGTGTGTTCTTTTAATAAACCACAACTAGAGTCATTACATGTCTCTTCTTTTAATAAACCACATATGGATCCACCAGTGTCATTGCATGTGTGTTCTTTTTCATAAACCACCATTAGAGTTATTGCATGTGTGTTCTTTTTGTTAAACCACCACTAGAGTCATTGCATGTGTGTTCTTTTCATAAACCACATGGATCCACCAGAGTTATTGGATGCGTGTTCTTCTCTAAACCACCACTAGAGTCATTGCATGTGTGTTCTTTTCCTAAACCACATATGGATCCACTAGAGTCATTGCATGTGTGTTCTTTTCATAAACCACATGGATCCACTAATGTCATTGCATGTGTGTTCTTTTCATAAACCACCACTAGAGTCATTGCATGTGTGTTCTTTTTATAAAACACATGGATCCAATAGAAGTCATTCCATGTTTTTTCTATTTCTAAACCACCACTAGAGTCATTGCATGTTTGTTCTTTTCATAAAACACATGGATCCACCAATGTCATTGCATCTGTTTTTTCTTCATAAACCACCACTAGAGTAATTGCATGTGTGTTATTTTCCTAAATAACCACTAGAGTCATTGCATGTGTGTAAATGTAACACCCTCGCTTGATAAGGCTGAGTTCTTGTGTATAGTGCTATTCCCTGGATCGGTTCACTAGCACACATAATACAAAATGATACCAAATATAACTATGCTTCATAAATATAACGTATATGATCTAGAATTTACATTATATTACAGAGTATAAAATACAAGGTAGATCTCCATCCTTCAAATGTGCCATAGGCGAACAATTGTTGAGTGGAGACTCATGACCTAATACGATCACTCAAAATTTGTACAACCTGCAACATAAAACGTAGCAGCCCCGAAGGGTCAATACTTGGAATGTATGTCAAGTAGAGAGAAGTAAGGAGACAATATACCTAGCAACTACATGCTTATTTGGCTAAGTGGAGCTTTGGATAGCTTGCATTTTCTTAAACAGTTTTCCCTACTTTTAAATCAAGTTTTATCACAATAACCCATTACGTTCACCCATCAAGTTTTAGTAATTACATATTGGAATGAACGAGAACATATCATAGCACCCATAATTCAGCAACTCAAACATCCATTACCGGGGACACGACTAAGCACTTAGTTTTACACCCTGCAGGGGTTTGTACACTTTACCCATATGACTTGGTCGACCTGCTCGTACCATGACACGCATTTTGAGTCATGATAGGGAGAAGTCCAAGAAGAGACAATTCGGGAAGTAGTTCCCCAAGGCCATCCACACACCGTACCGACCTATCACAATTCACTACATCTCTGGATACGAAGAGCTCGGGTCACCACGACCTACTAAGTCCATCCAGCCACCAATAACTCACTAGCATATGGTTGCACACGGAAGCTACCAAATCAAGACACTAATCATTTCTTAAAAACCTGGGTGGCCATCTACAAGTGAGATGCTCGGGTAAACCATAGACATGGGCCTGACATTCACGAACCAAGCAATTACCAATTCCACCTAGAGAGTTCATTGATTAAGTTGTTTTAGTTGAACAAAACATACACAATACCATAGCATGGTGTAGACCCATCCCCATCTAGATAGCATGGCTAAGCACAACTAGCATACGGTGGCTCAACTACAAGTTACTCCTACCAAGATACATAGGACATAGCATAGCGATAGTAATTCCTACTCATGCATCTATGGGAAATACACTACACATGCAGTACAAAAATAGTAGGACAATTCATGATCAAAATAGCATCTATTTGCCTTTGTTGTAGATGTAGTCGATTAGATAATCCTCACAAATATAATGGTTGCACTTGTCGCACTCAAAAGACTTGCAATCACAATACTCGCAATCATAGCGGTTATGATCATAGTAGTTGCACTCCTCGCAATCTATCGTTCAAAAGCAAAGGCACAACAACACATCATTCAAACATTGCAATCATGCGACAATGCAACAATACAATAAAACAATGATGATCAAATGCATGCATGATGATTTAATATATCACAATGTTTGTAATTAGTTACCTAAACAATACAAGATCACATGATGCATGTATAGAATCATTTAATGCATTAGGGAATTTATTATTTATTCTTAATCGTAAATAGAGGAGTTTTAATAGTTATGTTGGAACTTCTGTACTAATTGTTGTATTAAATTTAGATCTGAAATGTACTGAATAGAGGACATTAATACGAACCAGTTGCAATTGGATTCACCCTAAACGGAGTTGTAAATCTTGTTTTATGATTTAATTACTACTTAATAGAGTTTAAATTATCTAAACAGTTTACCATGACCAAAAATAAATCTAATATCAGATCTAGAATCTATACAGAATTGTGAATCCAGGGACATATTATTTATATTTTTCGGAGCTATCAATAATTTACTATAAATTTATTACTCCAAAAGGACATTAAAACTATTTAATTAGTTACTAGTTAAATGTATCGCAAAATTTAGATCTAATCTTATATTAATAAACTAAATGAAATTATCTTCAATTTGATATATTACATGCAATTTTCGTACACAGTATGAATTTTATACGGATTTTACGAGTTAGATCTATAATCTGTAATTTTAAAATTCAAATGGAATATTTCAGAGAATATTCCGCTGACTGGACAGGTTGACCGTGCATGCTGATTGGGACTAGATGTTGACCTGGTGACGACGTGGCGATGACGAGGCAGCTGATCGAGACGATTGAATCTGGATCATCAGGATGAGATCCAGTGGCTAGAAAAGATTAGAAACAGATCTGTATTAGAGAGACAATCCGTAGATCAAATCGAAAAACTTACAACATGAAACTTGTAGAGAATCATTGGATCTACCTTTTCACCAAAGGAATTTGGCTTTGAATAAACGAGCGTGAGTAAACCTTGGAATTACACCGTCAGATCGGACATATTGTGTGGCGAAATTCTTCGTTCGTGGTGGATGAAAAAAGGTGAGGTTTATCGGAACTGAAAGATTTCGACTAGATCTACAACTTTCGTGTTGGAGCCGAAGGCATCCGACGAAGTTTAGATAGGTTTAGAAGCGAAATATGATCCGGGAAGGTGTAGATTCGGGATTTTGAGAAGGAAAAGTGATATAGATGTGGCTCTGGGGTATTATACAGATTTTTATGACGGTGGAGAGATAGATCTTGGAGTAGGAAACAAACGGAAGTCAATTCGGAATTGTATATCTAAAGATATTTAAGTTTGAGTAAAGATAGGTTGGAAAATTTGAGTTTCGCACTCATATTGATGCAACCTGGGATCGATCAGGTCGCGCTCCTCCTCTCTGGTCGGCTGGAATGGGCCGACCCATTTAGGGTTTTTTTTTCGGTTTCTTTTTCTTTTTTTCTTTTTTCTATTTTGATATGTTCTATACGAACTCCAAATGAAATGATTTTTGTTTCTAAATTTTTCTAAAATTCAGTAGATCATCATAGTATCATATTTGCAACATTTTCACTAGTTTGAAGATGGTTGCTTCATAAATCTCTATATATTCCTTATAGGAACATTTGGGCAAATCAACTATCTGATTTAGATATTAGGATTTGGATTTAATTTTTGCGAACTTTGCATGGATGCAATTAATTGCTTATGAATGCTTAATGATTTTCATTTTTGCAAACATTCACAGAAATACTAAAACTAAAACTCAATCCACGCCTTTTTGCCTATATGGCTACTTAGGTCATAATGGAGTGAGTTCTTTCCAATTCAAAATGTTTCTTTTCCTTGAGAATTTTCAACAAAGTCAAACAATCCACCAAAATTATTTATCTATTTCACATTCCAAAATTTGGAAAATTTTGAGATGTGAAAGACTACCACCCTTGAAAGAAATCTCATCCTGAGATTTGAGAAGGCTAGAAAGAAATATGGTTTAAGGGTCCAATACGGCGCTACCACCTTTAAAAGAAAATTGACTAGATTGTTTGTTAATAATTCAGTTGGCTCCTATTGATTCTGCCTTGGACATTTATTGGTACAATGGCCCTATATTTTCTAAACTCCATGATTTGTAGATTCTAGGCTAACACTACTTGAACTAGCAAAACTCTCATGATAGGCAATTAGGGAACGTTTGATTCATGATACCCATTATATACGGTTGAGATTCATCCTTGCCGTAAATACCTACGCTTAGCAATGAATGCTTTTGTAAAGGTTCAAAGTCATACCATTCTAAGGTCTAGGCTCAACGTCAACTCTTTTCTAAGGTTTAAAAGGCACTCAAGATTCATAAATCCAACAGTACAAGAGCGAATAATAAGAGTAGTAGGAATGGTGATCAATCCATCCCGCACCCAAATTATTATCCTGCATGTGGATAGGTGAAGCACGCAACTTATCACTCAGGCATCCTCACTTTCTTTGTAGATGTTTCCATGGGCACGAACCAATGCTATATGTATACTCCCATGTATTCAATCCACAAATGTACTACAAAAAGTAAGCTATGGATTCTCCAAAACATTGAGGTTGCGCAATCTACTACATAACATCCTTTGCAATACTTCATACTTCCATATCCTTTTTGTTGCATTAGATGGACGTCTATCCTCCTTCATAGATGTATTATATTTTATAACCTTCCACTTAATCCCTCTACATGTCTTCAACACATCATTCTAACTCCAATGGTTTAAGATAGGAAAGAATAAATCCTAGAGAAAAGGAACTATAGTCACCCATACAAACAAGTTCATATAACACACAATCAAGCCAAACAACAAGCACACACAATCAGAACACAAGCATACATGAATCATAATGTTTAATTACAGGCTTGTAATTTACTGATTATCATTCACAAAATAGTTTATAAACTTTGGAAACAACATTAGGATTAAGTAGAACATCATCTAAGATGAAAGACAGATTCTGTCAAAACAGAACAGCAGGTTTCACGAATTTTTATGACCGACTTAAATTCGTCAAGAATTTTAGCCAATTTTTGTGCATATCTTACAGGTAATTACGCTTCAGGTCCTAAAATATGAGATCAATACGACTTACTAGTAAGGAACTAAAAATCACGCGGTGAAACATGTCAGGTAAAAAACTGGAAGTAAACAACTCACCAATTTTAAGCTTTTACTTCCATTAACGTGTTATAAGACCTCTCGAAAGTCCTTAAACTTTGGAGTTTCAAAAATACCAGATCCAAAACAAATTATCACACAATATGTTTCAAAACAAACAAGCAAGCAACCTAATATTGTCATACCACATAAGTTGGTAAGATCAATATCCTAATACGATAGCGATGATCTCCTAAAGAGATAGACACGGTGGTCTATATCTACTCAAACTTGGTGAGATATTTATTGTATTGTCGTATTGGTTCTTTTTACTTGTAGGCAAAGTATCATTTAGTGATAGGGATATTTGTGTTAGTCTACTTCTAATAGTAGAAGTATGAGAATTGAAGTAGTAAGAGGATACTAGAAAGAAGTGTATGAAGAGAAGAAGATAGAATGATATAGATTCCATAATTCATATGGCTTTCCTATTCCATTTCTAGGTCACGATCCTACAGTCAACATACAGCTCTGATGCCATCTTGTAACACCCTCCCTGATAAGGCATGGTTCTTGTGTGTAGTGCTAATCCCTGGATCGGTTCACTAGCACACACAATACAAAATGATACCAAATATAACTGTGCTTCATAAATATAACGTATATGGTCTAGAATTTACATTATATTACAGCGGAAACAATACAAGGTAGATCTCCATCCTTCAAATGTGCCACAGGCAACAATTGATGAGTGGAGACTCGCGACCTAATACGATCCCTCAGAATTGGTATAACCTGCAACATCAAACGTAGCAGCCCCGAAGGGTCAATACTTGGAATGTATGGCAAGTAGAGTTAAGTAAGGAGACAGTATGCCTAGAAACTACATGCTTACTTGGCTAAGTGGATGACATGGGTATACCCTACAGGTACTCGAGTTTGGTATATACGGTCCAGATACGGCAGAAGCCCACGGCGTTGTCAAGGCCCAGTGGAAAATTCGAGTGGCCCACAGACTCTTGATTGCTTGCGAGACAAGACGAAGCTTAACATAGAAAGTTCAAAGGGAAAACCCTAATCTGTAATCGACTCAACCTGCTACCCGAGACCTAGTCTATCTATATAAAGGCTAGGAGGGGGTGGCGAGGAGGACACACGCAACCCTAGTTTCCACAACCTTCACTAGATTGCATCTGCGCGGCCCTGTAATCTTCGATTCCTTCGTTAATTCCAAGAGCAGACAAGCAGGAGTAGGGACCTCTACGAGGCGCCTGAACCTGGGTAATACTTGCGTCCCTGTGTGCTTGTTTGCTAGTCGACTGATGCCTCCAACGCTCCCTCCTTCTCCAAAACCCAAGTCTATAACAATGGGCATTGACGAGTTAAACCCTCGTCAATTGGCGCCATCTATGGGAACAGGGAGTGCTGATGTTGCGGCTTCTTTGGCCCCATCAACCGCGATCTACAATTCCGCAACAGCGGAGATTCGTCAGCTCTTCGGCGCGTTCGACTTCACCGTCCACACGTCGGCCACTCGCCCGGATTTTCAGTATGTGGGCAACGAGATCACCATGACGATCGGGAGCTTCTACTTCCAAGTTGGCAAATTAGGCACGCTTCGCATGCCTGACCAGCCGACAACACCATCAATTTCTCCAGCATCATGGTTCCCTCCGCCAATTGGCACCCTCGGCGAGCTCAACGCCTCGGCAACAGCTAGGAGCACAGATAGCGACAGCAGTCGCGGATCTGATCTGGGTGACCTAGCCACTGAAGACGGAGCCTACGACTCCGAATCTGAAAGCTGTGGGAGAAACAGCTTCCCCAACCACTTCATGTGTGTCGTCATCAACGCTGGCGATACCACCGCCAATCGCGATAACACTGGCAATGGATCTGGCACCGGGCCGCCAAACGGTGGCATACCCAACGGCGGCATACCTAACGACGGCCCCACCAATGGTGGCAGCATCGCGCTCATCAACAACGGAGCAGGAGGAGAACTGCCAACCATTGTGAACGAAAACACTAGAGAGCGCGTAGTGATCAGGCTCAACGACAACAAGTGGGCCTACTGTCAAGAAGCCCTATGAGGCAATCCTCTGCCCTTCGACTCCCCATAGGACATGCTGATGGGCTACCATTGGTTGCTGAAGGAAGAATACAGATGCCAGCTACATGCAGTCATGCAACTCGAAGCGCGTAAAAAGGCGACAGACGAGTCGAGCCTTTGACGAGCTGGGCTTTCCTCCCACGGAGGATCCTCCTCCAAAGGCAACGAGTACGTCGCCAAAAAGCGGTGATCTCGACTGGCCCACCTCACCGAGCAAGAGTGCGTAGAGGCCGCGAAAGTCCTCGACTTCAGCTCCATGATGGTGGATACGCGGGGCAATGTGCTCCCGAAGACGCCGCAAGCCGCGGTAACGGCGGCCACCACATAACTCCTCAACAACCAGCTGCCAGCTGGAGATCCACGAGCTGCCATGCATTGATCTACGATCGCTGGCTTGGAACTAATCGAGGCCGCTCTCGACAAAGAACCAACACCGGAGCCAAATAAAAGCAAGGCTCTGGCAAAATGCTATTCCTCGTTCTCGTCCAGCGATGATAGCCACGACCTGTCTTGGCGTTGATGTTCACAACGGCACGATCATGACTACGACGCGCGTGATGACATCACACAGCGCAAAGTCGACAAAATGCGTGCACGACGTGCTTGTTCGACTGACTCGGAGGACAAAGATGTGGAGCTCTACGGCGCCAGATGCTTCAGCAGAGCCATCAGGCAGAAGCGAATGCCTAAAGGGTTCAAACTCCCATCAGAGAACTCAAAATTTGACGGCATGCAAGACCCGAAAATCTGGTTGGAAGACCACATCTCCTCCGTCAAACTACATGGCGGTAGTCGAAGCACAGCCATGCAATGGCTGCAGCTACAGCTGCAGGGCGCCACTCGCGCATGGCTCAACAACCTACCGCGCGGATCCATCCGCAGCTGGGAAGAGCTGGTCTACAGCTTTGTGCGCAATGTCAAGGGCACTTACAAGAGGCCCGCATCAATCGAGGAACTAAGAAGCTCCTAGCAAAGGTCCGGCGAGACACTGTGCTCCTACATCCAGAGATGGTCCATCGTCAAGAACTCCGCGTAGAACATCTCGGAGGACCGCGCAATCGATGCATTTAACGGTGGCATCTGTGATACATTGCAAATGTATCTATAATTTTTGATGTTCCATGCTTGGTTTTATCCACTTTCTTGTGTTTTGTTCACACTTTGGAGTACTTTTCATATGATTTCTTGGACTAACCTATTAACAAGAGCCACAGTGCCAGCTGCCTGTTTTCTGCTGTTTTTGGTTCCAAGAAAGTCAGAAAATGAATATTCTCGGAATTGGACGGGACAAAAGCCAAAGTGCCTATTTTTTCAGAAGTCATCAGATGCCAGAATACGAGACGGAGAAGGGCTAGGGGCCGGCCACACCACCTGGCCGCGTGGCCAGGCCTGGCCCGCGCCAGGGGGTGGTCTGGCCAACCCCAGCACCCCCTCGGCCTCTCCTTCCGCCTATATATTGCCCTCGGGACGAAAACCCTAAGGACCCGATCAAAAATCCACGAAAGAGTCTGTAGCCGCTGTCATCTCCATCCCTAGATTGGGAGGGATCCGAAGCACTTCCCGGCACCCTCCCGGAGAGGGGAATTCCCCTGGAGGCCTTCTTCATCATCATGCAAGCCTCCGGTGTGATGCGTGAGTAGTTCGTCCTTGGACTACGGATCCATGTAGTAGCTAGATGGCTGGTTCTCCTCCTTTGTGCTTTCATGTCGAGATCTTGTGAGCTCCGTTCATGATCAAGATCATCTATTTGTAATTCTGCATGTTGTGTTTGCGGGTATCCGATGGATATTGAGATGCTATTTCAGATTGATTATTGATTCTATCATGTCTTTGTTATTTGTGATCTTGCATGCTTTTCGTTGTTAGTAGCTATCTTGGCCAAGTAGATGCTAGCAACTCCAAGAGTTAGTATTTATGCTCGATAGTGGGTTCATGCCTCTAGTAATCCGGGGAAGTGACAGAAATCTCTAAGGTACTAGATGTGTTGTTGCTACTAGGGAGAAAACAACAATCCTTTGTTCATAGAACAATCGTATTGTTTACATTACACGCAATTCGTAAAGCAATAATCTATTGCTTGCAACATAATACTAGAGGGGGGTCGGATGATAACCTGTGGATTATTAGTCATAGATGTAGTTGGATGGCGGTCTATGTATAATGTTGTAATGCCTAATCAAATCTCAAAGGAGTCAAGATGATTAGTATATGCATGTATTGCTTTCTCGGTGTTTGTCAATTGCCCCGCTATAATTTGTTCACCCAGCATGTTATCTATCTAAAGGAGAGCCACCTCTAGTGAACTATGGATCCCAGTCCTTTCTTTTACATACAATCTATAAACTGTTTACTACTTTGTATTTACTTTCTGCAAACTATTACTTTCTTCCATTCGATACGTTTAATCCTTTGTTTTCAGCAAAACCGGTGAGATTGACAACCTCATCGCAAGTTGAGGACAAAGTTCTGTGGTTGTGTTGTGCAGGTCTCCATGTTGCTGCTGGCACCGGTAGTGCGCCCTGCCAACGTTTATCTAGCTACACCTTTGGGGTGTTTCCTTTCTCCTACTGGATTGATAACCTTGGTTTCGTACTGAGGGAGAACTTGCTGCTGTGCTCATCATACCTTCCTCTTGGGGTTCCCCAACGAGCTCGATATATTTTGGGCCATCAAGCATATTTTCTGGCGCCATTGTCGGGGAGTCAAGGACATCTTCACAAGGGGAGTCCCTCATAACCAATCTCTTTACTTTGTTATTTTTGTTTTTCTTTGTTTGCTTGTTTTGTTATTCAAAAACACAGAAAAAATTAGTTTTACTAGTTTGCTTTCTTATTCAAAAACACAAAAAATGACTACTCTTGAAAACCCTAAGTTGTGTGACTTCACTAGCACCAACAACAATGATTTTATGAGCACACCTATTGCTCCACCTGTGCCTGAAGATACTTTCTTTGAGATAAAACCTGCTTTGCTCAATCTTGTTATGAGAGAACAATTTTCTGGTATTTGTAATGAAGAAGCTGCTGCCCATCTAAATAACTATGTTGAACTTTGTGAGATGCAAAATCATAGGGATGTAGATGGTGATATTCTTAAGCTGAAATTGTTTCCTTTCTCTTTGAGAGGAAAAGCTAAAGAATGTTGAATTCCTTAACTAGGAATAGTATTGATTCTTGGACTAAGTGCAAAGATGCTTTCATTGGAAAATATTATCCTCCTGCTAAGATTATATCTATGAGAAGTGAAATAATGAAGTTTAAACAATCTGATAATGAGCATGTTGCTCAAGCTTGGGAAAGAATGAAATCTTTGGTAAAGAATTGTCCCACTCATGGACTGACTGCTTGGATGATCATCCAAACTTTTTATGCAGGATTGAACTATTCTTCAAGGAACCTATTGGACTCTGCTGCTGGAGGGACCTTTATGACCATTACTTTGGGTGCTGCAACAAAACTTCTGGATAATATGATGGTTAACTATTCTGAATGGCATACTGAGAGAGCTCCACAAGGTAGGAAGGTAAATTCTGTTGAGGAAACTTCCTCCTTGAGTGATAAAGTTGATATTATTATGTCTATGCTTGTGAATGGGAAAGCCCATGTTGATCCAAATAATGTTCCTTTAGCCTCTTTGGTTGCTCAACAAGAGCAAGTTGATGTGAACTTCGTAAGAAATAATAATTTTGGCAATAATGCTTATAGGAACAATTTTGGTGACAACAATTATAAGCCATATCCTCCCAACAATGCTAATGCTTATGGAAATTCTTACAACAATAATAGGAGTGCACCCTATGAACTTGAAGTTATGCTTAAAGACTTTATTAGTAAGCAAACTACTTTCAATAAAACTATTGAGGAAAAACTCTCTAATGCTGAAAGAAATATAGCATCTTTGGCTGAAGCTCAATCTTCTTTGAATAAAATGGCTGCTAAACCTGAAACTAATGATAATCCCTTTGCAGCTACTTATTCTATATAAGTAAGAATTGATGAAAATGTTAGACTATTAGCTGAATTACATGCTAAATGGGAAAGAGAAGATGAAATTGCTAGAAACATTAGTGTTTCTACTATTACCACCACTAGTGTTGAGGCTAGTAATAGTTCTACTACTTTAGATGATAAATTTGATTTTGATCTTGATGGTTACAATATCTCTGAAGTTATTAAGTTTCTACAAAAGCTTGCTAAAAGTCCTAATGCTAGTGCTATGAACATGGCCTTTACAAAACACATTACTGATGCTCTCATAAAGATTAAAGAAGAAAAGATGAAACATAAAGCTTCTATTCCTATTAAACAAGAAGATGGTTGGGGACTCATCATTAATATGAAAGTGAATGACTTTGATTTCAAAGATTTATGTGATCTTGATAGTAGTGTTTCTATTATGCCTAGAAGGATTTATGATATGCTTGATTTGCCTCCACTTGAAGATTGTTATTTGAATGTCCCACTTGATGATAATGCTAAAAGGAAACTCATGGGTAGTCTTAATGATGTTCTTATTATGGTTAACAATGTCTTTGTCCCTGTTGATTACTATGTTTTGGATGTTGAATGCAATGCTTCTTGTCCTATTATTTTGGATAGACCTTTTCTTAGAAATGTTGGTGCCATTATTGATATGAAAGAAGGCACCATTAAATATCAACTCCCACTCAAGAAAGGTATAGAACACTTCCCTAAGAAGAGAGAGAAGATTTCTTTTGCCTCTCCTATGAAAACAAAATTTGGTTTTAATGCTTCTTCATTTTAGAACACTTGATTCTTCTTTGCTTCTTATGCCTAACTTAAAGGCGTCAAAGAAAAGTACTTATTGGGAGATAACCCAAAAGTTTTAGACGAGTCTTGGAAGTTATTACCTCTGTAATAACCACTCCTTATCCTTTTTATTTGCTTTCTATGCCAAGAGTAACCTCTAATGAGAGAGAAGTAATGATTGGAAAAGTTGTTGTCCCGAAACAGATTTTTGTGCTTCACTGTAAAAATTAGTGTAAAATCTCTGAACGTCTTTTTGAGGCGTTAGTTTTTGTGCTTCTGCCCTAGTTTGTTATCTAACTTTAGTTAGTTCAACACTTTTTTATTTGATCAACAGAAGGTCTTCGAAAAAATTTGTCTTTACCTGCTGGTCTGTGTTGACAGATTTCTGCCATTTTCTGCATTTGCTTCTTCTTGGTTCCTTTTTGAGTTATTTTGGAGAATTGAGGTTTTTGAGGTAAGTCATAAGGTGGCTAGTGTTCTAATGGAAGTTTATTTGGTGTTAGAACTGAACCTTAAGACTTATTTATCTTGAGTGCACTAATGTTGCTAATAAAGATTGTGTGAAGTTTTATATGAAGGAAAATTTTCAGGTGTATGGAAGGAATGAGTAATGAGATGACGGATGGACTAAAGATCAAGCTTGGGGATGCCACGTGTGTCACCCCAAGAAATATCCAAGAAGTACAAGCGTCAAATCTTGGGGATGCCCAAGGCATCCCCCTCTTCATCAATAAAAATCCCAGGTTTCTTCCAAACGCTTCGTTTTTATTGTTTCATGCACAATTGTGTTGTTCTTGGAGCGTCTTCTTTTTTGTTTTGTTTTGGTTTTTCGTTTGCTTTTGTTTTCTTAGTTTTATGAATAAATTGGTTGGACCCCCTCTTTCATACTTTGGTTTGCAAATAGTTTGGTTTGGATTGGAAAAGAGTAGGAAAGTTCATTCTTATGTGGTAAAAAGAGCTTGTTTCTGACTGTGGCCTATGCTCTATCATGCCATGCTTGATATTGTTTTGGCTTTATGATTAGTATTCTTTGCTGTAGCATTACTTGTTATAAACAATTGAGATTGCTTAATGTGCCTTGGATGAATCATGCGTTGTTTTAGCATATTAAAGCATAGTATAGTGGTATTCTCTTTTGATGCTTTATTTGGGTTGACTTGGCGCATGCTCACACCATGTTATGACTATCTCAAGTCACCATAGACTTTATGATCCTTTAGTTTTCAACTTGTAGTATCACTTTATGCTTTGATCAATGATGTTTTGTCGCTCTGCATGATTATGGCCATTATTGCTCTCTTAGTTTGTCGCACCCATTCTTTTGCTAGCCTCCACAACCAAGTATGAGTTCCACTCATGCATCCAACTCCCTAAACCAAGTTATTCCAAAGAGTCCATCATACCTACCTACTATCTTATGCTATTCCAAGTATATTCATGCTTTTGTTTACCTTCCAAATTAAACTTGTTATGAGAAAACTAGTGATTAAAGCTCTCACGAACTTGATGGCACACTTTACTTTTTTGGCATCTAATAAACTTGAACCATTGGGTCCTTCTTTGTTGCGTATATGCTTGCGCTTTATAAGTTAAAATTAGTAGAACCATGTATCATGGGGAATGCTTTCAACATTGCACTTGTACTTTGTACCCTGTTGATATCATGTTCTTTTGCTTATGGATCCCGCGGTCTGAAATAAAAGTGGAACTTGTAAGATCATGGAGTTTGTATGTGTGTTAGAGAAACGCCTGGGCGGCTAGCCTAAACCATGCCTAATCATGGTGGAAACTTGTAGCATCACCATAATGAGCACTCTATGAAACATCCTCAATAAAAACCTATGCAAATAGAAAATAAAAAGATCACTGAGATGCTCATTGTCTGCTTGCCTTGTCATTTTGATTATGGGATAGCTCCTGTATCATGTGCAAGGGGTACCCCGTTGGCGGTTCTTTATGATACACATGTACTTACAATGACAAGAGCTTACTCGTGACTAAAGTTGAGTAGCATGAGGATCGGTCTTCATATGTAAGGGGCATGAGATTTCGGTTTATAACTTGTCAAGCATATCCTCTTAGTTGTGTCACTTTGACCTTAATCACCTTAAAGATGCTTATGATAGGGGCAATGAGAGCTGAAAGCTATATGTACCATAATTTTTGGAATCTCTTTATGTGACTTGAATCCCTACTTCCTTTTATGAAGGCCTTTCTTCCACCATTATATATTGAGTCTCCACCTTCTACCTTTATGCACCTAGTTTGAGAGCATAGTGCCATTCTTAGTTCTATGTGCATTGTCCCAAGACTAGTTGATTGATGCATAACTTGATATTGCTTTTTTTAAACTATTTGTATCTAGTCACTCTTATGAACTTTGAAGGTGTCCCATGCATTTATGTTTTTCTACTCTATGAGGGACAAACTGAATACTATTATGCTATGTTTTCTTTATGTGAAACAAACAAATGTATTGCAAAGCATTGTTATTCATGAATCTTTTGTTTGTGCCTTTTCATGTTGCATCATAGTTTCTTTGTCTTATTGCTAGAACTTTGTCTTTCATGCTATGATTGAAGTACTATGATCCCAGCTTTGAATGTTTTACAAATACTTTGATCAAGTCTTTGATGGTGCATGTCACCTCAAAAATTATTCTTTCTTTTTATCACTTACCTACTCGAGGACGAGCAGGAGTTAAGCTTGGGGATGTTGATACATTGCAAATGTATCTATAATTTTTGATGTTCCATGCTTGGTTTTATCCACTTTCTTGTGTTTTGTCCACACTTTGGAGTACTTTTCATATGATTTCTTGGACTAACCTATTAACAAGAGCCACAGTGCCAGCTGCCTGTTTTCTGCTGTTTTTGTTTCCAAGAAAGTCAGAAAATGAATATTCTCGGAATTGGACGGGACAAAAGCCAAAGTGCCTATTTTTCCGGAAGTCATCAGATGCCAGAATACGAGACGGAGAAGGGCTAGGGGCCGGCCACACCACCTGTGTAACACCCTCAAATAGGCCCTATGCAAGTTTTAGCCCTTTCCGCCAAACCCGCATAGAAACGATTCGAGGACGCCCACCAGGCACTTTCGTGCGGGTGGAAAACGAAGTAATACCATTACACAACAGTCCTCGATGGGACCCACAGAATAGATATATATATACAACACGACTCCACGAGTCGAGGATACAGATATACAATTCAAAGATCCAAATCACCTTGAAATCGATAGGGCGTCCGACTATGGACAAGATGCAAATGGGGATAAGAGCCCTGAAGAATAACCAATGGCGTCCATAACCCTGCCCAGGCCAAGCCAGAAGGTAACCCTGCTAACGATGTCGATCTCAAACATGCTAAAACAAAGGGGTGCCGACAAAGGGCAAAGGAAAAAGAGGAGCGTCAGTACCGAGGCCAGTACACGGCGACGCTAGAATTCGGCGGCTTTCGCCTACATAGGTATGGTGGGCTGAAGCGGCAGCGCAGCGGCACTAAACAGCCCATAGAGACTCGATACAACTGGCGGTTATCAGAGAGGGATAAGAAAGACCTATTCGGATCCAACCTAAAGCTAACACCAAACAAACCCATCCTGGTATTTCCTCCTCGAGACCAAACGAGGAAGTCGGACCAAGGAACTCACACAGTTGGCAATTTTACTCATTCCATTATAGTTATGGCAATTACTAATCAGCTATAGATAGCAAAAATCATCCTGATAGCATGAGTAGTGGGCAGTTTTAGTTAACATTCCGTTGTAGTTGGAACATTTACTAGTCAGATATAATTGTCCTGAAGAAGCCCAAAACCCAGCAGTTGTTGGCACTTTTATCACATTCCATTGGAGTTGCATTACTTACTTGGCAGGTATATCAGAACACGATACGACCAAGATCCACCAGTTGTTGGCATTTTTAATGTCCATTCCGTTATACTTGGGCTGATTACTAGTCACATATTAAGTCAAATTTATAGCACTACTTTAGTTATGCTTGTCTATGATCGAGATACTATGCTCCAAGTCGTCCATAGCCACGGACACGGCTTTCAGAAAGTTTTACCCTGCAGGGGTGCACAAATAGCAACACACACTCGATCAACCTCGGAAAAACCAAATCAAAACCCAACGAGGCATTCACGACAAAGCGATCACAGGATTCAGAAATATTTCAGGGGGCCACCCCATTAAGCTACCCGCAACGAAGTTGGCCGACTCCGAGACGGACCCAAGGTTTGCGCCAATGGGTGTAAACGACTGGGAACCCGAAAGTGTGACTGGGCTTGTCGATACCGCGAAAACACTCCGCAATCCTAAACAGTACAGGTGCTCCACGCACAATCGTAAATAAAGCAGTAAAGCATGGCATAAGTACAGGATAGTAATAAAACCCCAAACTAGTTTGTGGCCCCAAGAAATAGAAATGAATCAAGCTCTGGCGCAGGGGGGTCCACGGCCTCCCGGATGTGGATAGTGCGAAAAATCAAGGAACAGGTATCAAGTACTCAGGGTCCTACGGGACACAAGTGAGCGTGGAAGAACCAAATAACATGTATTGCCCACCGATGCCTCTGCATTAGTTATATCTAGCATTTTAATAGTTGTATTTAAAGTCATGATCATCTCCACCATTAAGCATCTCCACCAATAAACGTCTGCTAGCATACCAACAACTGTGGTACTTGACAACACGAGATCGCACCTTAGCAAGCAACTACGACTTGCAAGGCCAGCTATCTACCACACACAGGTATTAGGAGGTGTCCAAAACAATATGGAGGCTGCACGGGATATAACAGGTGTTCGGAACTAAAGCATCGCAACACGGATAGCAATAGATCAACATGAGGAAATAACGACTATAAATGCAAAATAGGTAGAAGGGGAAGAGATGATCGCCTAGGAAATACTGCCGAAGGATCATATCCGGAGAACTTGTCGATACTCGCATCAACTCATCGGCCTAATCCACGAAGAAGCAAACACTAGAAGAAACACCGGATGCACTATTTAATACTACGGCAAAAGATCCGGCATGATTATGATATGATGCAGATGCGATGCAATTAGACAATATTAAGCGGAACCGGGGTCCCGATAATTAATTACACGGTTCAAGTTATTTAGAAACCCCGCAAATTAAATGTTGCATTGACAAGACAAAACACGGCATCGGTTCGCTACACCAATTTAAATGGAGTCCAGAATAAGACTAGAATAGCCCGCATATAGACTCCATATTTAATTATGAGATGAATCGGCATAATTCCCCCAAACCACAGACAGCCATGCATGCATGAAGAATTAATTATGCGACAGTTGATAATGTCATATTATAAAAATAGGGGTTTAGGATCACACATCTAGGTTCGGGAGATCTTGGGTTCCGGGGGTTCGGGGTTCGACAGGGTTCGACGGGGAAGACGAGGTCCGATTCGACGGGATCGGTCTTCGGAGGTTGTCGAAGGACTTGGTTTGGCGTCGGTGACTCATCGGATTCACCCTGGCCGGTGTCGATCTTGTCGTCGATGGCGAACTTGAGTGGATCGGGTACCGGGGTCTTCGGATCCGTGAAGGAGCTCTTGTCGCACGGTGTCCGGGTAGACGAACTTGGCGTATCCGTGTCGGCGATCTTGGCGTTCGGGTTCTCGATGAACTTGGCGTATCCGGGATGACGAGCTTGCCGTATCGGGGAGAAGATCTTGGAGGGTGCCGGCTTCAATTGCCGATGGCGAAGTTTGCTCGGAGCCGAGAAGAAGTACTCGGTGTCCATGTAGAAGATCTCGTCCGCGGTTCGTCGAGTGTCGTCGAGTTTGGGTACGGCCTTCGGATCGCGCGGGTTCTCGACGTGGTCCACGCGGATTCAAGCATCGGTTGGCCTTATTGCCGAAGGGATCTTTGCGAACTTCTTCACCGCATAACTCACCAGAGAAAAACAAACTGCAGCGAGACAACAATGCGACTGGCTGCATCGCACTCTAACAGGGCTAGCACACACGCATGACACAAGGGGTGCTTGTCAAAATAGAGGACAGGCGGACAGGGTATACGTGTGTGCGGCCGCATCAAGGAGTGACGAGGCCGCGGGTGGACGGCTTGCAGAGGCAAGGAGGACGGGGAGCACGAGGTGGCTGTCGGAGAGCGACGGGAGGCGCTGGGGCCGCGCAGATCGGCGAGCTCGCGGGGCGGAGCAGGGTGACGGGAACTCGATGCGGGGAGGGGCGACAACGGCGAGGTGAGGACGCCGGCTGGCGCAAGGAGACGGGGTGCACAGACGGCGGCGCCATGCGGAAGACGGAGAGGAGGGGTGAGGTCGCCGGCTAGGGCGGAGGCCGTTGCTGGTGAGGCCACATCCGGTGGCGGCAGGAGGAGGTCGAGGTGGATAAGGCCAGAGGAGGCGGGGCCGAAGAGGAGGGACCGACGGAGGGGGCTCGCGAGGCGGAGCGACGCGCGTAGGGGAGCCGTCAGCGGCGCATCGGCCAGAGACGGAGGGGCCTTGGCGGAGCTCGAGCGGGAGGGAGGCCGCTTGGGGGAGAAGGATGCCCGGGAGTGGCCGAGCTCGGCCGGACCGCCGCACGTCGGAGACGAGGCAGCTCACAGGGCGGCGGGGCCGGAGGTCGTGGAGGAGGGACCGGCGCGGGGACGAGCGACCACGGGCTCGGGGAAGGGCGCCGCTGTGCCGAGGGGCCCGAAGAGAGGAGGGCGGCGGAGGAGAGGATGGCAGCCTCGTGGCGGCGCTGGAGGGCGGGGCCGGGGCATGGCGGCGCGTCGGTGGAGGAGGAGACGGTAGTTGTGAAACGGGGCCAAGCGGGTGGGACGCGGGCCAGGGCGTGGGGATCGAGGGAGGCAGGTGGGGGTGTGCGTGGGCGGTAGGTGGCGACAGCCTGGGGGGCGTGTCGTGGTGGGGGCCACGCGCGGGTGGGAGAATGAGGTGGAGCGGGGGCGTGCGTTCCATCTCTGGGTGGGGCTGGGCTGACGACGCGGTAGGTGGGGAAAATAGGTGGGGTGGGGCTGGTCGGCTGGGATAGGGAGAGGGAGTGGTGAGGTGGAGGGATGCGGTGAGGTGGCAGGCTGTGGGTGGCCGGTGTGATGTGGAGGGGGGCTGGGTAGGATAGGGTGGGGTAGATTAGGGATTAGGATTTTGGCTGTTTTTGGGGTGGCCGGCTGGGTCGATTCGGCCCGGTTCGACTGCCCCTAAAAAGTAAAAGAAATATTTTATTATTTAAAACGGGGTTTTTGAAAACCGTTGGTAGACGAAACAAAATATTCTGGAGACCTGGGTTTTAATTTGAAATCAAGACGGGGCGTTTAGAAAACAAAAACAGACTTTTTGAAAATAGTTTTATACAAACAAATGCAAGATGATATGACGATGCTCAAATGCAAGGTGGCATGATGACATGAGCGTGCGGTCATGATGATGCAATGCACAAAAACACCACGATTTTCTAGTAGTGGTTTTTGCGGAGCGCCACAACCTGGACGCGCGGCCAGGCCTAGCCCGCGTCAGGGGGTGGTCTGGCCAACCCCAGCACCCCCTCGGCCTCTCCTTCCGCCTATATATTGCCCTCGAGACGAAAACCCTAAGGACCCGATCAAAAATCCATTAAAGAGTTTGTAGACGCCGTCATCTCCATCCCAAGATCGGGAGGGATCTGAAGCTCTTCCCGGCACCCTACCGGAGAGGAGAATTCACCCTGGAGGCCTTCTTCATCATCATGCAAGCCTCCGGTGTGATGCGTGAGTAGTTCATCCTTGGACTACAGATCCATGTAGTAGCTAGATGGCTGGTTCTCCTCCTTTGTGCTTTCATGTCTAGATCTTGTGAGCTCCGTTCATGATCAAGATCATCTATTTGTAATTCTGCATGTTGTGTTTGCGGGGATCCGATGGATATTGAGATGCTATTTCAGATCTATTATTGATTCTATCATGTCTTTGTTATTTGTGATCTTGCATGCTTTCCGTTGTTAGTAGCTATCTTGGCCAAGTAGATGCTAGCAACTCCAAGAGTTAGTATTTATGCTCGATAGTGGGTTCATGCCTCTGGTAATCTGGGGAAGTGACAGAAATCTCTAAGGTACTAGATGTGATGTTGCTACTAGGGAGAAAACAACAATCCTCTGTTCATAGAACAATCGTATTGTTTACATTACACGCAATTCGTAAAGCAATAATCTGTTGCTTGCAACTTAATACTGGAGGAGGTTCGGATGATAACTTGAAGGTGGATTGTTATTCATAGATGTAGTTGGATGACGGTCTATGTATAATGTTGTAATGCCCAATCGAATCTCAAAGGAGTCAAGATGATTAGTATATGCATGTATTGCTTTCTCGGTGTTTATCAATTGCCCCGCTGTAATTTGTTCACCCAACATGTTATCTATCTTAAGGAGAGCCACCTCTAGTGAACTATGGATCCTGGTCCTTTCTTTTACATACAATCTATAAACTGTTTACTGCTTTGTGTTTACTTTCTGCAAACTATTACTTCCTTCCATTCGATAAGTTTAATCCTTTGTTTTTAGCAAAACCGGTGAGATTGACAACCTCATCGCAAGTTGGGGACAGAGTTTTGTGGTTGTCTTGTGCATGTCTCCATGCTGCTGCTGGCACCGGTAGTGCGCCCTGCCAACGTTCAGCTAGCTACACCTTTGGGGTGTTTCCTTACTCCTACTGGATTGATAACCTTGGTTTCGTACTGAGGGAAAACCTGCTGCCGTGCTCATCATACCTTCCTCTTGGGGTTCCCCAATGATCTCGATATATTTTGGGCCATCAGTCCGTCGTATAGAGCTCAGGGAGGAGCTGGGCTGCACTAAGCCCAAAACAATCGACCACCTGATGGAAATCGCGAATCGGTGGGCCCACGGAGAAGACTCGGTGAAAAAACGCGTCCACTCCGACGATGACGACGACCTCGGGCGCAGATGCGACTGTCGAAGCAAGCATCGAATGCGTATCTACGATGACCATGACGATGTCAATATGGTCGCAGCTGTCTACGCTGACAAACGTGACGACAATCGCAACAGCGATTACCGTAGCGGCTGATACCGCGACTCCGGGAAAACCACGCAAGTGTGGCAGCGCCGCACTCGCAAAGAGGCACCCGCAACATCTATCGAGGACAAACTGTCCGGGCCATGCAACATGCACTTCTACATCGACAAGCACGATGGCAAGAAGAAATCCAGGCACCTTCTCAAGGACTGCCACGAGTTCCTCAAACTCCATAAGGGCCTAGCTCGGATGAATCGTGACGGGGTCAATAGGGGCTATGGAGCCGCCCTAGGCGCTGTGGCACATGGAGCTCCTCCACCACCATCCGGACCACCACCACCCGCGGCCGCGCCAGTCTAGCACCATGGAGGCGAACCGTACCCGCGGGCCGTGGGCAACATGATGATCCAAAAAGGGCATCCCTCAAATCGAGTGCAGAAGGCCATCACTCGCCAAGTCAACTTGGCGACCAATTCCCCACCTTCCACCACTGAGTACCTCAGTGGAAGTGACTCCTGCATCACATTCGACAAACGTGACCATCCGCGTCAAGTCCCCTGACCGGGCCATTGTCCCCTCGTACTCAAACCACAAATCGGAGGCTTCGACATAAGTCGCGTCTTCATGGACGGCAGCAGTGGCATTATCCTCATGTTCGCGAGTACCTTGTGTGCGATGAGGATCCCTCTGACTTGCCTGGAAGTCTCAGACACGACATTCCACGGCATCGTGCCAGGCAAGGGCATATACCCCCGGGAAAAAACAACCTCGACGTCATCTTCGTCATGCCGAAAAACTTTCGGCGAGAGCGTATCGACTTTGAAGTCGTCGACAGGCCTTCGCAATATCACTGCATCCTCGGACGCGTCGCGTTCGCTAGGTTCATGGCAGTGTCGCACTACGCCAACCTGCAAATGAAAATGCCAGGTCCAAACGGCGTCATGACAATCAACGGAAGCTTCGAGAGGTCTGACAGCTGTGATAGGGAATTCAACAGAATCTCTTAGTCCATCGGAATGCAAGAGGAGCTCGCAAGATTGAAGGAGTCGACAGACAATAGTCTGCCTCCCCTGAGCAGGCCAAGTTAACCCGACATGTCCTTCGACTCGTGGGTGCACACGAAGTCCAGGTCCATCCGACGGACTCAACCAAAACGACCCTCATCGCCAACAACTTGAGTTACGCATAGGAACTCGCGCTTGTCGAATTCTTGCGTGAGCACTAGGAAATCTTCGCATGGTGTCCAGCGGACATGCCAGGGGTTCCTAGGGAATTTTCCGAGCATGCACTCAACGTAAATCCAGACGCAAGGCCAGTCAAGCAGACAATATGGCGACTGTCTGAACCAAGAGCAAAAGCAGTCGGAATGGAGATCAACTGACTCCTCGACGCAAACTTCATACGCGAGATCAAGGAAAGCACTTGGCTCGCTAATACAGTGATGGTGCCCAAAAAATACACGGATATCCTGCGGATGTGCGTGGACTTCACCTCCCTCAATAAGCACTACCCAAAGGATCACTTCCCGCCGCCGCGAATAGACCAAATCATCGACTCCACCGCAGGATGTGAACGTCTCTGTTTCCTCGACGCCTACTAAGGATACAATCAGATTCGAATGAAGGAGGAGGATCAGGAGAAAACAGCATTTACGACGCCCTTTGGTGTGTTCTGCTACAACACGATGCGCTTCGGGCTAAAAACCATAGGAGCCACCTATGAGCGGTGCATGTAGGTCTGCCTCAAGAATCAACTTGGTCGCAACATCCAAGTCTACGTTGATGACATAGTCATCAAAACAAAAGAGGAAGCCTCGCTAATCAACGATCTACGCGAGACCTTCGCCAACCTCGACTGCTACCGGATCAAGCTCAATCCGGATAAATGCGCCTTTGGCGTGCCATCAAGGAAATTACTCGAGTATCTTATCTCTGCGAGAGGGATCGAAGCCAACCCAAAGAAAATAAAGGCCATACTGGCCATGGAGAAGCCGAAGAACATAAAAGGCATCCAGCAGTTAGCTAGGCAAATCGCGGCGCTCAGTCTATTCATCAGTTGAATGGGCGAAAAGGCACTGCCCTTCTACCAACTTCTCTGCAAAACTGACAAGTTCGAGTGGACAGATGAGGCGCAAGAAGTATTCGAAGACCTCAAACGTCTACTATCCACCTCGCCAGTATTGGTGACTCCACGTGAAAAGGAGTCGCTGTTTCTCTACATCTCCGCCACCAACCAGGTGGTCAGTACCGTGCTTGTGGTGGAACGAGCCGAGGAAAACAAGGTCCACGGGGTCCAGCGCCCTGTCTATTACCTCAGCGAGGTGCTCACGCCAACAAAACAGTTATACCCGCACTATCAGAAGCTGGTGTATGGCGTCTTTATGACAGCCAGGCGACTGCGCCACTACTTCCAGGAGCACCCAATTGTGATGGTCAACGACTCCCCGCTAGGGCATATCCTCAATAACCCTGATGCCACCGGGCGAGTCGCGCTTTGGGGAATTGAACTTTCTCCATGAGACATCACATACGAAAAGCGTGGCGTGATAAAATCGCAAGTTCTCCCAGATTTTCTTGTGCACTGGATGGAAAACCAACTCCCTGACAAGCCAGATATGTCCTATCTTTGGAAAATGCACTTCGATGGGTCCAAGCGAAAAGACAGGGCCGGCGCAGGTGTAATACTGACATCGACCGAGGGAGACAAGATGAAATACATTCTGCAAATGCAATTCACCACCTCCAACAATGAAGCTGAGTATGAAGCGCTGATTCATGGGATGCGGATGACAAAAGCCTGCGGCGCTAAAAGGCTCATCATCTATGACCTCCAAACTGGTCGTCAATCAAACTATGCACGAGTGCGACGCACTGAGTGACAACATGATCGCCTATCGCGACCTCTACGACACACTCGAAGGAGACTTCGATGGCTATGAGCTGCGACATGTAGGCCGCGAAAGCAACAAAGAGGCAGACACACTCACCAACATTGGCTCCACCTGTGCCCCCATACCACCTGGGGTATTTCTCGAGCGCATCTACGAACGCTCCATCAAACCAAAGGCTCGTGAGAAGAAAGCAAGCGCATCAACGGACTCGGGGGCTACGCCACCAAGCGAGCCAATGACACTCAACGACCTGGAGCTTGATATAGGACTCAAAGGACCTATGACCATCATGATGATCGAGCGATCTTGGACACAGCTGTACATCACGTACCTGCTCAACAAATGACTGCCAGAGGACCCGACTGACGCGCGACACATCGTGCGACGATCCAAGGTATTGGCCGTTATCAACAGTGAACTATATAAACGCAACATTACAGGAGTACTCCAACGATGCGTCTCCAACGGGGATGGACGGGCCGTCCTCCTTGACATACACGAAGGCACCAGTGGGCATCATGCTGGCAGTCGCGCCCTTGTCACCAAAGCTCTGCGAGCTAGATTCTACTGGCCCACAGCCACGCACGACGCTAAGGATATCGTCCAGCGCTGCAATGCTTGCCAGGGATTCGCGGACAAACCTCACGCACTCGGCACGGAACTCCGGCCAATACCATTGGCCTGGCCCTTCACACAATGGGGACTCGACATGGTCGGCAATCTCCCAAGGTCCTCACAAGGAGGTTAAGTCTACCTCTTAGTCGCAGTCGACAAATTCACCAAGTGAATAGAGGCCATGCCAGTGACAAATAAATCAGGGGCCAGCGATGTCAAGTTCTTCGAGTCCATTGTCTACCACTTCGGAGTGCCACACAGCATCATCACGGACAATGGGACGAACTTTAACTCTAAGAAATTCCAGGAATTCTGTGAAAACCTGGGAATCAACATAATCTACGCCTCGGTGGCTCACCTGCAGACCAACGGTCAAGTCGAAAAGGCCAACGGCCTCGTTTGCGGCGGAATCAAGAAACGACTCCTCTGACCACTCGAACAAGCTGCTGGATGCTGGCCAAACGAGCTACAATCCGTACTTCGGAGCCTGCGCACAACTCCAAATAGTGCCACGGGATACACCCCGTTCTTCATGGTGCATGGTGTTGAAGCGGTGTTACCCGCAGAAGTACGCTACGAAGCCCCGCGGGTGGTTGCGTACAGCGAGAAAGAGTCAACTCTCGCACTCGATGACTCCATCGACCTCCTTGACGAGGCACGAGAAACCGCAGTGGAGAGATCAACGATCTACTAGCAAAATCTCCACAACTACCACAACAGAAGGCTACGCCCCAGATCCTTCGTCGAAGGAGACCTGGTCCTGCGACTGAAGCAACAAGGGCATCTTAAGCTTGAGTCCCCTTGGGAGGGACCTTACGTGATTACAGAAGTAATCCCAGGAGGCGCCTATTGCCTTAAAGATTTCGAGACAGGAGTCGCGTACTCCAACCCCTGGAACGTCGCGCAGCTGTGTCGCTTCTATCCTTAGTCGTTTTCACATTTACAAATAAGGCTATTCCGCCAGGCTACTTAGGCACACTTTGTACCTCGTACTATTCTGCGAATAAATGAAGCTAAGTGCCCCAAACTCTGTGTTTCCCTTATTTTTTTGCAATTTCATCACTCGGAGGCTACGCCACCCTTTACACTCTCATTCTATGAACAAATCGCAGTTTCCCGAGTAGCTGACACAACATCAAATCGAACGCTTGATAAACACCAACCCAGTTGCAACGCACCTGACAGGTTGGCAAGGCGCTGAGATAACACAAGTCAGGCTAACGAAAAGGAACTGCAGAGTACAACTACACTCGAAAAATATAAAAGCTAGCAAGCTCTTCACATATCAATGAGTATTATTTACATCCAACATATTCATATGAACTTTACAACACTTGTACAATTATGTGCAGGATACAAGTCATGCTACTACTACAACAGAAGAATGTTTGTCTGCTCCTCGAAGAAGTCGACGATATCCTCTGTTGGTCGGTTAATTGCCTGATAATGTGGCACCATATTCCAAGTCATCCCCTCTGGCGGAGGCGGCGGCCCAGCTGGAACATCTACATCCGGCCTATGCAGCCGCACCAGCGATAATGCACTCTTCGCACCAGCTACTAGCTGTTGTCGCACGCACTCGCAAAGTACATTCAAATCTTGGAACTTCGCTAGAAGAGCCAACATCGCGCCTTCTTCAAAAAATGAAGTACTCGAGAAGCACGATCCTGTAGGGTCACCAACGCGATTGCACGATCGTGATCCACTCGAAAGTATCCACTCGCCTGCAATTGCTCTTGGGTCAGGTCATTCATTCAAATGGCAATTCGGTCCTTCTCATCCTGCGGATAACGAGCATTGACAACTTACACCAAGCAAAAGGGCAAAGTATGAAGACAAGGAATCGCCGCGACTAACTAAAAGAAAAGATGAGAGGGAAGAAGGCTAACATTGGAACTGCTCACTCAGCTATGCCACCTCCTCCAAGAGATACTTCTCACGGGCGATAGCCTTCTCCGCCTTTGACTTCCATACATCTATGCTACCACGGAGGATGGGTAACTCACGCTCCAGTTGCTTAATATGATCGCGTAGTCGCGAAAGCAAGGACAACTCCTCCACCTTTGAGCGAGGCTACGCCAAGGTTTCTTCGGTGGGTGGAAGATCACGAGGATCACTCGAAGGACCACTCGACGTACCCTATCACAAACCAAGCAAGAGAAAATAAGGGACCAAGAAATACACTGATAAAAGGCTCGAATGCGTTCAGGCACGGCCAAAAATTTCGACAGGAATACTCCCACAAAAGCATGGTTTCAACACGAAAATAAAACTACAGCTATTACAGAATAGCTACTAAGGAGCAATTTGCTTCTTCGACTTCGACTTCGACTTTGGAGGCCTCATCGAATCCATGGCGGTCTCTAACGCCATAGAATTCCCGGTGCCAGCCCTGATGTCGAAGCCTTCGTCGCATTCTTCGCTCGCTGCAGCTCTTCGGAGTATTTGGTGACTGTATTGATGAGCTGCGACCCATATTTACCACACCAAGTAGCGAAGGGAGCAAACAGTACCTGTTGGCCATCCTCGCCGATGGGCATCACCTTGGAGATCGTGGCGGGATCAACCTCTACGCCATGGGCTTGCACCATCGCGAGTGCCATGGTGGCGCCAACAGACCACTGGGAGTTCCTAAAGTCCATGGGAATACCGCCAACAAGGGATTCCACCAGGTCCTCCAGGTTGTTAATCATCTCAGCCTTGGGGGCCAGATCCTTGTGAATGCGACTGAGCACACCCTTGGCCTTCATCAGTGTCCCATGAAGGGAAGCGCTGCAGTCTTTGACTGCAGCGACATCACAAGCCAACGCATCATCGCGACGAAGGGCCTGGGTGTCAAAGCTCAGGCTGCTGGCATCTACATACAGCAAGGGGTCAACACAATAACATGATGTCGAAGCAAGAAACAACGAAAATTCAGATGAAAGAGTACCCGAGAGGGATTTAGCAATCGAGAAAAGTTGCTCCTCGAGCAACTTCTCCCTCTCGGCATTGGAGACGTGCAAGTCCTCTTCGCGTTTTCGAAAGTTTTCTTTGCGCTTTTGTGGCTCCTCCAGGGCCGCGATTGCTTCATCACGACTCTTTGCCACCACGGCAAGAGCCTTTTCGAGGGAAGCAGCATGACGAAGAAGTTCGTTATGCTCAACTGCAAAGCAAAGGATATATCATCAATCGAACCAAGAACCTTCACGAAAGAAAAAGACAAAGCCAAAACTAACCTTCAACAACACGATGGCGATTGTCCAGCCACGCATGCTGTCGACCCATGTCAAAGACCTGCTCCGCCAGGCGAGCAGCTTCCTTCATGATGAGCTGCATTAGAAGAAAATAAAGGTCAACAACAGCACCAAGTATGTACTTGACTGCCAAAATAGCAAAGGGATGCTTACATGGTCCTCCAGAGACTCTGAAGATGATTGTTGCGCAGTCATCCGGACAACCACTTGGTGCCTCCCAGCATGCGGGGAACTCGACGAGTTGTGCCTAGAGTTGTGCCCTCTTCTCGGTTGTAGAAGTAGTAACCCAAGGTTTCCCTCGGATACCCCATGAAAATACACTTATCCGACTTGGCTGTAAGCTTGTCCGACTGAAGTTGCTTGACAAAAGCTTCACAACCCCAAATCTTAAGAAAAGACAAACTCAGCTTCTTGCTAGTCCCCATCTCATGCGGTGTCTTCTCTACCGACTTTGATGGTACTCTGTTTAGTGTGAACGCTGTAGTTTCTAGACAATAACCCCAAAATGATAAAGGCAGATCTGTCTGACTCATCATTGATCCTACCATGTCCAACAAGGTCCGATTTCTCCTTTCTGACATGCCGTTTCTCTGCGGAGTTCCTGGAGGAGTGAGCTGGGGAACTATTCCACAACTCTTCAGATGGTCATCAAACTCATGACTCATGTACTCGCCTCCTCGGTCCGACCGAAGAAACTTTATTTTCTTGCCGAGTTGATTCTGTACCTCATTCTGGAATTCCTTGAACTTTTCAAAGGCTTCCAACTTATGTTTCATCAAGTAGATATATCCATACCTACTCAAATTATCAGTGAATGTAATGAAGTACTCATAACCACCTCTGGCTTTCGTGCTCATCGGGCCACATACATCACTATGTACTAGTCCCAATAAGTCGGACGCTCTTTCACAACTCTTTGCAAAAGGTGTCTTGGTCATCTTGCCGAGTAGGCAGGATTCGCATGTCTCGAACGACTCCAAGTCGAACGAAGTTAGGAGTCCATCATAATGGAGCCTCTTCATGCGTTTGCAACTTATATGACCAAGCCGACAGTGCCAAAAGTAAGTCATATTCAGATCATTTGGTTTCAACCTTTTCACATTTATGTTATAGACAGATTCACCATCAAGATTCAAAATAAATAACCCGTCCTGGATGGGTGCAAAGCTGTGAAACATATCATTCAAATATAAAGAACAACCATTATTCTTAATATTCGACTCATAACCTTGTCTCATCAAACATGAGGCAGAAATAATGTTTCGACTAAGCACTGGAACATAATAATAATTATTTAGCTCCATTAAAAATCCAGAAGGTAAATGAAGTTGCATCGTGCCAACTTCCAATGCAGCGACTCTCGCTTTGTTGCCGACTCGAATGTCAACCTCGCCTCTCACGACACTCCTAGTTCTTACCAGTCCCTGCAACGAGTTGTAGATGTGAATAACTGATCTGGTATCATATACCCAATAACTACTAGGTGCATCAGCAAGATAAATGTCTATAACATTGCAAACAAGTGTACCTGAGCCGTAAGTCAGACCTCCACTCTTGGCTTTATTATCCAAATACTTGCTGCAATTCCTCTTCTAGTGGCCATCCGCCTTGCAATAGAAGCAAGTGGATCCGGCTACAGGAGATGGCTTAGTCCCTGGGGAAGCTCTTTGGACCGGGTCCTCAGCCTTACCTCCCGACTTTGCTTTCTTCTTCTTAGTCCAAGAACTCTTCTTAAACTTAGCCTTATTCTGTACCATCAACACTTGACTGGCGCCTTTCTTGAGATCCGCCTCAGCCTGCTTGAGCATCCCATGCAATTCAGTGAGCTTCTTATCCATACCATGCATGTGGTAGTTTGATATGATCTGACCATACGCACTAGGAAGAGAGTTCAGAATTATGTCCATAGCGAACTCTTCGCTAATGGGGTAGCCTAGCCTTTCCAGAGACTGCATGTAACCAACCATCTTGATCACATGAGGACTCAGTGGATCGCCATCCTTAAGCTTGCAACTCAACAAGGCCTGAGAGGCTTGATACCTCTCAGTCTTTGCCTGAGCCTAGAACATACTTTTGAGGCTTTCGATCAAATCATAGGCCTCAACATTGTCGAACTGCTGCTGCAAGTCTGGTTCCATGTGAGCAAGCATAAGACACCTAATCTCCGTGGATTCATCACAAATCCGACGGTAGGCATTGGTGGCTGCGACAGTCGCATTCTCATTCAGCTCATCTGGAAGTGGGTTGTCTAGGACATGGTCCCTCTTTTCTTGCTTGAGAAAAATTCTCAGATTACGATACCAGTTGGTGAAGTTAGTTCCATTTAGCTTATCTTTCTCTAAGATGGTTCTCAAAGCAAAACTGGAAATCTGAGGGAGACTGCTAGGTGCCATTGATCTACAATAGAAAAATATGCAAAACACTTAAGACATGTATCCATAAAAGAGCAATTCAGGACCCTAAATAAGCAAGTCGACTAGTGAGCTTTAGCATCACCACTAGTCGTCAAGTGATCTAGGTAGACAACTCCTTGTCAATCATATATCATACGACTCATGTTGGATGGGTGGCATCACATGCCCTGACTCCCATCCGACTTTTTCCCGAGTCCCACAACCATTGTGATAGACCCATCTAGATTACCGAGTGCCTTCGCTATAAGAGTCCGACTCGAACCCACCTAGTTAGAAAGAATTCATAGCACCTCAATTTTATGAGCCCAATACCAAAAATGTCCAACTTGTGATGGTGCAGCACTGGAGGGGAAACCGACTAGACCTGCTTTGAAGTATTACTTTCTACCAACTATCTAATAGAGGTAAAAACAGAGACATAACAATAACACAGAATAAAGCAATTATAATTTGAAATGGTATGGCTCTCTTCATTGCGATCTCCATATCCACAAAGCTTGTAATTCGACTCGTGTCAACTCTTGTCACATGCCGTCTTACACCATGTATCCGACTTGTACACCGTCTTGCATGCCATCCGGGTTCTCCAAACAGCTACACTAGCTTGTAATATAAATTACATAGAGAATCTGACACGCAGGTCGTTATACAATAAAGTGACAGCACCTAGGCTCCAGCCGGCTGACAAAAACCATGATACGCAGATCACTTATGGATTACACACATCACATGCACATAAGCCATACCATTCACAACATCATCCTGCAAAAACAAGTTATGCATATATACGATATCTACCGGCGTTGTGAAACTCGCAACGACATATAAGGCGCTACGACAGGGCGAAGCCTGACGATTTTTCCAAAAACACAAATCTCATATGCATTCCGGACATGGATTTCTTCATCGGATAAAACAATTTTACCCAAATCCAATCTGTACTCCAATTCGACCAAACTCTTTGATCTTCGATCACCGCATCCGGATTTACGTGTCACAGTCTACCCGATGGCGGAAGCCGACCGGTAGGGGTATGTCGTTCCATGACCTGAGGAGTTAGATCACGGAAAACAGATCATCCATACCCCCGAGTACAGTTGATCCAATCAACTTCTTACAAAACCGATATATCTCATAGATCGACCACCAAAACTGCAATTAGATCCAATCTAAACGCCAACCGCATATCACATATGCACGATCTCGAGCCTAAAACCAGAGCTAACGCTCTGATACCACTGTTGGGCCATGCAGAGATAAACAAAACTTTTTCCCTACACGGTGATCCCATGATCTAGCTGAGGTAGTAGGCCACGAGAATTGCCACTAGATGTGCGGTTGCGGAATCGATGTAGCACGTCGCTTGATGCAGTGTAGTCCTCACGATCCGTTCCGATCCACGATCATCAAAGTGCTGAATGTACAGCACCTCCGCCAGTATCCACATGTACAAGGAGGAGCGCCGGCGATGGACTGCTAGGTCCGGTACAGCGGTGACATGACTGGACTCGAGCTAGGGTTTCCAACACATGGAGTGACCTAACCGTGTGCTCTAAGCACATGTGCCCCAGCTTATATAGGGAGTGAAAGTGGGCTCAACTAACTTGTGGCCCATTCACTAAAAGGCCTATATTAGTCACTACGAGTCCAACTCACTGACTCAATCTGTTTCCTTTTTGGATCCAACCCATGTATGCTCCCGCTCTTAAGTGTGTGACCCGACAGGCTCATGGTGACCCGGACACGATCCGAGTCTCACTCATGACTGATTAGTTGGTAGTGGCTCCTAGCAGAACGTGCCAACCCCCAAGTACCAAAGTGTCATGACGACATACCTTCCAATGCGACTTTCATCTGAGTCCCTTTTGCCTCACGATATAACTTGTCGAACTATAGGCGAATAATTTTCATCCCTTAAATAGTTCGACTCTATTTCTCTATCCTAGATAAGTGATTCATCCAACTAAATCTTAGTAGATCGCCTAGGTTAACACTTAACCGAGTCATCCATGGCCATGCTTTCCGAATCATATCTTCCGAGAGGGCCCAGAGAATATCTCTCCAATCGGAGGGCCAAAATCCCATCTTGGTTATTCATCACGTAGCTTGATTCTCAATCGACCCAAACTCTGCCTAGTGATGGAACCGTGTTTGATAGAACCTAAGTCGGTGATCCTCAACTCGGGTTGTGCAATAACCTCAGGTCTAAGGATTACATTGGTTGAGACATACAAATAACGACTTGTTCGTTGTACCTTAATATAGGTCAGTCTGACTCGCTTAAACTCTTTAGCTGAATCCATATAAGTCGGAATAGCATCTCTATGCCCATGACAAGTGGAACCGAGTCATCAGACGACTTTCACATTAGTCTAAGTTGTGTGTCCAGCACAACCTCAACAACCAAGGACAATCAGTATAAACAACATGAATATATAGTTCCACAATCGAATAACATATTCAATGATATATATCAGTAGTTCATACATGGACAATTACTTTATGAATACATTGGAAATAACATCATACATGATTGCCTCTAGGGCATATTCCCAACATCTTCAACACATCATTCTAACTCCAATGGTTTAACATAGGAAAGAATAAATCCTAGAGAAAAGGAACTATAGTCACCCATACAAACAAGTTCATATAACACACAATCAAGCCATCTCATGCACAAGCATACATGAATCATAATGTTTAGTTACAGGCTTGTAATTTAGTGATTATCATCCACAAAATAGTTTCTAAACTTTGGAAACAACATTAGGATTAAGTAGAACATCAACTAAGATAAAAGACAGATTCTATCAAAACAGAGCAGCAGTTTTCACAAATTTTTATGACCGACTTAAATTCGTCAAGAATTTTAGCCAATGTTTGTGCATATGGTACAGGTAATTACGCTCCAGATCATAAAATATGAGATCAATCTGACTTACTAGTAAGGAACTAAAAATCACGCGGTGAAACATGTCAGGCAGAAAACTACAACTAAGCAACTCACCAATTTTAAGCTTTTACTTCCATTAATGTGTTATAAGACCTTTTAAAGTACTTGAACTTTGGTGTTTCAAAAATACCAGATCCAAAAAAAATTATCACACAATATGTTTCAAAACAAACAAGAAAGCAAACTAATATTGTCATACCACATAAGTTGGTAAGATCAATATTCTAATACGATAGCAATGATCTCCTAAAGAGATAGACATGGTGGTCTATATCTACTCAAACTTGGTGAGATATTTATTGTATCATCTTATTTGTTCTTTTTACTTGTAGGCAAAGTATCATTTAGTGATTGGGATATTTGTGTTAGTCTACTTCTAATAGTAGAAGTATGAGAATTGAAGTGGTAAGAGGATACTAGAAAGAAGTGTATGAAGAGAAGAAGATAGAATGATATAGATTCCATAATTCATATGGCTTTCCTATTGCATTCCTAGGTCACGATCCTACAGTCAACACACAGCTCTGATACCATCTTGTAACACCCTCCCTGAGAAGGCTAAGTTCTTGTGTATAGTGCTAATCCCTTGATCGGTTCACTAGCACACACACTACAAAATGATACCAAATATAATTGTGCTTCATAAATATAACGTATATGATCCAGAATTTACATTATATTACAGCGGAAACAATACAAGGTAGATCTCCATCCTTCAAATGTGCCACAGGCAAACAATTGTTGAGTGGAGACTCGCGACCTAATACAATCACTCAGAATTGGTATAACCTACAACATAAAACGTAGCAGCCCCGAAGGGTCAATACTTGGAATGTATGGTAAGTAGAGCTAAGTAAGGACACAGTATACCTAGCAACTACTCCCTCTGTCCCAAGGCTTAAGGCATATAATTTTTTTCAAAAGTCAAACCAACTAAAGTTTGACCAGGTTTTTATAGAAAAATATTTATATTTACACTACATAATCCATATACTTTCATACATCATGAAACATATTGTCACATGGTATCTATATAATATAATAGTTCTTGATATTTTTTTCTAAGAGTTTGATCAAACTTTACATGACTTGACTTTTCAAAAAAATTATATGCCTTAAGCCTTGGGATGGAGGGAGTACATGCTTATTTGGCTAAGTGGAGCTTTGGCTAGCTTGCATTTTCTTAAAGAGTTTTACCCTACTTTTAAATCAAGTTTGATCACAACAACCCATTAGGTTCACCCATCAAGATTTAGTAATTACAAATTGGAATGAACGAGAACATGTCATAGCACCCATAATTCAGCAACTCAAACGTCCATTACCGGCGACACAGCTAAGCACTTAGTTTTACACCCTACAGGGGTTTGTACACTTTACCCATATGACTTGGTCGACCCGCTCGTACCATGACACAAATTTTGAGTCAGGATAGGGAGAACTCCAAGAAGAGATAATTCGGGAAGTAGTTCCCCAAGCCCATCCAGGCACCGTAACAACCTATCACAATTCACTACATCTCTGGATACGAAGATCTCGGGTCATCACGACCTACTAAGTCCACCCAGCCACCCATAACTCACTGGCACATGGTTGCACAAGGAAGCTACCAAATCAAGACACTAATCATTTCTCAGAAACCTAGGTAGCCATCCACAAGTGAGATACACGGGTAAACCATAGACATGGGCCCAGCATTCACGAACCAAGCAATTACCAACTCCACCTAGAGAGTTCATTGATTAAGTTGTTTTAGTTTGAACAAAACATACACAATACTATAGCATGGTGTAGACCCATTCCCATCTAGATAGCATGGCTAAGCACAACTAGCATACGACGGCTCAACTACAAGTGACTCCTACCAAGATACATAGGACATAACATAGAGATAGTAATTCCTACTCTTGCATCTACGGGAAATACACTACACATGCAGTAGGAAAATAGTAAGACAATTCATGATCAAAATAGCATCTACTTGCCTTTGTTGTAGATATAGTCGATTAGATAATCCTCACAAATATAATAGTTGCACTCGTTGCACTCAAAATACTTGCAATCACAATACTCGCAATCATAGCCGTTGTGATCATAGTAGTTGCACTCCTCGCAATCTATCGTTCAAAATCAAAGGCACAACAACACATCATTCAAACATTGCAATCATGCAACAATGCAACAATACAATAAAACAATGATGATCAATTGCATGCATGATGATTTAATATATCACAATGGTTGTAATTAGTTACCTAAACAATACTAGATCACATGATGCATGTATAGAATCATTGATGAGGACATCCCTACAATTACACCTACCCCAATGACTACTGAAGATGCTACAACTGTCGCAAGACAGGATCAGTCCAATGAGATTAGAATTGGAACTATTACAAGAGCTCGTGCTAAGCTACTAGAACAACAGGTGAATTTACTCCTAAACGAATCTAGTATTTTGATTGATGAGAACTTTATACTGCCTAAGTCTATGCATTTATGTATGATCAGGTTCGTTGGAGAAACAAGCATGGCGCGAGGAGGAGAAGGGCTACAAGAGAAGCCCAACATGATGATCGCCCAAGGATGCGCGAGGGAGGAGCGGGAGGAAGGCACAAGAGAAGATCATTAAGACGGAGGCAAAAAGATCTGCCACGACCAGAGTGTCCGGCCAGTTTCACCCGGACTGTCCGGCCTGGTCGAGACGCAAGCTGGCGTGGACATTCTGTCTGGCAGTTCGGATACTACCCGGACACCACCCGGAAACTTTAAAGTTTCCGGCCAGACCGGACTGTCCGACACACTTCACCCGGAGTGACCGGCCGATTTTGACCGGAGTGTCCGCCCGCCGACCGAATCTGGTCCGAGTCGGTTTGTATCAGTTTGAGTCATATGCGTTTAGTTTCGGCTTCTGGCTGCCCCAGCCGCCCTTATAAGCTATGGGACAACCCCTAGTTAGGGTTTAGACCACGTTAAAATATTTTGGAGTTGTTTCTTTCATAGAACCTCTGGAATTACCCTGTGTTCGAATCTACCAACTATAATTGAGTGTGATCTGTTGTTCCATTGGGAATTAGTAGATTGCATACTACCGTTCGTGGTCACGGCTGCGTGCGCAAGAGCATGGTGTTGTGAATATCCTACAAGGTTCGAGAGCTGTTGCATTGGCATCAGGGATCGAGCGGGAGAGTTCATAGCTACAGGCTAGTTATCTATCATCCACCATCATCACCGCCATCCGCTTACTGAGAAGATCGGGCCACCCCATATCATCTTGGTATCCGATTTCCAGTGTTGCCTCGGTAAGCATCCACAAATCCATCCATAGATTAGAGAGTGTTTTTGTCCTATACAGAAAAAGCCTTACAAAAAGATTTGCCATAGACTAGATTGGATCGTTTTCAAGTTTTAGTCGCTGATTGTATCTTCTCGTAGATCCGATCTGTAGGTTTTCTTTGTAGGAGTCTAGTTTCCATTTGTGTCTAGGTTTAGGATTTGATCTTGTTTTCCGCTTTTCCCACCGTTACCGTTTCCGCACGTGTTTTTCTGAGTCCACATAGCGTACTTTTGTTTGCTTACCATAGACACAACCTATCTCCATCATCCGTGCCTAGGAACGTACCCACGAGACTAGTTTCTTTGCTCCGACAGGCTGCTCATTAGAGTTTTTGAAGTGCAGAAATTTTCGACAGGCAAAATCGGACTATCCGGCCGAAACACACCGGACTATCCAGCCCAACCGGAGTCTCCGGCGCATATCAACCAGACTATCTGGCCTAGTTCTGTTATACGTTGTTGTACTCATTTGCATTGAGTAATATAGTTGAAAAATCACAAAAAAAGAAAAGAGAATCAGTATAAAAAAAGAGATATATAAGTGTGCAATATTGGAGGCCTTGTTGTGTATAGCACTTGTAGATTGAGCAATCGTATGCCTGTTCTATTTGAGCTATTACTAGCGTCTCTCTTGTGCATTGCAATATTCCTTTTCATAAGTTGCTTTGCAACATTTATCTCCACCGTGTGTGTTTCTTAGGTTTTTGTACGATCAACACTAGGACTTGTTTGTGGTGTAGATAGGATACCATACCTATAGCTCCACCTTTACATAACCTGTGTGCCCTACAATCGTTCTCTATACCTTTGATATTCACTTCATCACATCAAGTGCGCGAGTCTTTGATTTCGTTTGGTAGAGCATCTCTATTCACTTTGGAACGGTAAGATCTCCTTTCTTATTAGTTGTGAGTGAGTTGTGAGAGTTTCCACCATACAAATTCTGATTTTTGCACTAACCTACTAATCATGTCTACTAGTGATGATGATGTTGTGTTGCAGAAAAAGAAGGATGAGGAGCTCGTCAATTGGCGTGAATATGAGGCTTTGAAATCCCACTTGACACGTGTGTTTACTAACACGACAGATGCCATTGACAAGAATCTCCAAGATATGAATATGAGATTGGATCAGCATGTTGGGACGGTTGATACTATCCAAACGCAAGTGGCTACGCTCAATGTCAATGTCACCGCTTTGCAGCAGTCCATTGAGGGTTTGACGGCTGCCTTACATAGAAGGGAAGATCCTCAACATGATGATGCCTTTGATGATTTCGATGAGGGTAGCGTTGTTGATGCTGCTCCACATGTTGGAAGGGGACGTGCTATTCCCCCTATCCATGCACCTGCTCATGGTCGTGGGTTTTCCCATATTGGGCGTGGTCAACGTGTGCCCAACCAAGCTGCTGATGATGGTTTGGGCAAGCCAAAATGTTCAATTCCTAAGTTTGATGGTTTCATTGATCCTGAAGACTACCTCACATGGGAGTTGAAGATCGAGAAACTCTGGCGCTTATTTGACTATCCAGAAGATAAGAAGGTCAAGCTTGCAGCATCGGAATTTGATGGTTATGCTTTACGTTGGTAGGATGCTCTTGTGCAACATAGGAGGGAGGACAATGAACTTCCTGTGACGGATTGGCGCGAGATGAAGCAAATCATGAAAGCTCGTTTCGTACCAACCAACTACTTGCGATCAGTTTTTGATAAATTGACGCAACTGAAGCAAGGCACCATGACAGTTGATGAGTACTACATGGAGATGGAGATGCTTATGTAGCGTGCTAGAATTCATGAGTCCATTGAGATGACCATGCAGCGATTCCTAAACAATTTGAAGTTACCAATCAAGAGCATTGTTCGTCATCACAAGTATGAGACCATGAATGAGTTGTTGCATCATGCTAGAGAGGCCAAATCCCAGTTGGCAGAAGAGGCGAAGTCACGTGCTTGTTTTCTGTCCTCCAGCAGATTTTCGGCCAGGTCTACACCTTCTACAGCCACGCCACCAGCCGCTGCTCCCTTTACACCATCGGCCAAGCCAGCAAGTACACCTTTGTTTGGTTCTAATGCTCGGAAACCCGCTGCTCCTGCTGCTAGCTCGGGTTCCAACATGTCTACTGCACGTACTCGTGATGTGGTGTGCTATACTTGTGGAGGTAGAGGTCACTACAAGAAAGATTGTCCAAACAGCAAGGTTATGTTTGTTAATGAACAAGGTGAAGTAGAAAGTGGAGATGAAGCTTCTGCTGATGATATTGATAACGGCGAGGTTGGAGCTGATGCATATGCTAAGCGTGCACCCACTATTGGCGTATCTTCACGTGTACTTAGTGTGCAACCGGTTGAGGAATCCCAGCGTTGCAACTTGTGCCAAACAAAAGCTCTCGTTGGACCAAACAAAGCTTGCAAGGTCATTATTGATGGAGGTAGCTGCAGAAATCTTGCAAGTAAGGAACTATGTGCCAAACTGAATTTGACATACTTACCTCATCCCAAGACATACTACATACAATGGTTGAGCAACAATGGTGAGATGAAGGTAAATCATATGGTACGTGTGAATTTTCAAATAGGGCCATACAAAGATTCTTTTGATTTTGATGTGGTTCCTATGACTGTTTGTCACCTACTATTGGGTCGGCCTTGGCTCTATGATCGCCATGTGCAACACAATGGCCGAGCCAACACATATCACTTAGAATTCAAAGGAAAGAAGATTACTATGCAGCCAATGACACCACAAGAAATTGTGAATGATTCTCGCCAGAAGATAGAGGTGAACTTGAAGGAAGATACTACCACTCGGCTAGACTGTGTAACAGCTATTCCTGATGTAACTGAGCCTAAATTGAGTGATATAATGAAAAGTGAGAGAGTGCCTGGGTTATTGATCCTAGCCACCAAGGAGGATATGAGAGAGTTTCGTGAGGATCCTACAGCGATGCCACTTGTGCTCATGTATAAGGGCGAGGTATTGGTTTCTAACGACATGACCCCTATTTCTCTTGGTGTCTCTTCTGTTTTGCAGGACTTTGGGGATGTGTTTCCAGAAGACGTACCCGTAGGTTTGCCTCCATTGCGTGGTATAGAACATCAAGTGGACCTGATTCCTGGCGCCACACTTCCCATCCATGCACCTTACAGGACTAATCCCGAAGAAACTAAGGAAATTCAGAAGCATATACAAGCGTTGCTGGATAAAGGGTACATTCGTCTCTCTTAGCCCTTGTGTTGTTCCTGTTATTTTAGTTCCCAAGAAAGATGGTACATGGCGCATGTGTGTTGATTGTAGAGCGATTAATAACATCACTATTCGATATCGTCATCCTATTCCACGCTTAGAGGATATGCTAAATGAATTGAGTGGTGCTGCTGTTTTCTCTAAAATTGACTTGCGTAATGGTTATCATCAAATTAGGATGAAAGAAGGGGATGAATGGAAAACTGCTTTCAAAACTAAATTCGGTTTGTATGAGTGGTTAGTCATGCCGTTTGGTCTTACTAATGCACCTAGTACTTTCATGCATTTGATGAATCATGTTTTGAGAGAGTTTATTGGTCGTTTTGTGGTTGTTTACTTTGATGATATACTTATATACAGCCACACCGAATCTGAACATTGCACTCATATTAGACAAGTTTTGCAAGTGTTACGTGATAATAATCTGTATGCTAATCTTGAGAAGTGTACATTTGCAAAAGATAAGGTCATATTCCTAGGATTTGTTGTTTCTAAGCATGGAGTAGAGGTAGATCAATCGAAAATTGAATCAATTCAGAATTGGCCTACTCCACTGAATGTTAGTCAAGTGCGTAGTTTCCACGGTCTCGCTGGTTTCTATAGGCGCTTTGTGAAAGATTTTAGCACCATTGATGCACCATTAAATGATTTGACAAAGAAAGGTGTTCCTTTTGTATGGGGCGCGGCCCAAGACATTGCCTTTGATACTTTAAAACGTTTGCTTACTTCTGCACCATTACTTGCATTACCTGATTTTTCGAAGCAATTTGAAGTTGAATGTGATGCTAGTGGTATAGGCATAGGTGGCGTTTTGATGCAAGATGGTCGGCCCATAGCTTATTTTTCTAAGAAATTGACTGGTGCTCGTTTGAATTATTCTATCTATGATAAAGAATTGTATGCACTTGTTAGAGTACTTGAGGTTTGGGAACATTATTTGTGGCCAAAGGAATTCATCATACATTCTGATCATGAAGCATTGAAATACTTGAAAGATCAATCAAACTTACATAGAAGATTAGCTAAATGGGTTGAGTTCATTGAGTCTTTTCCTTACATCATTAACTATAAGAAGGGAAAAGAGAACGTTGTTGCTGATGCTCTATGTAGGAAGAACATGATATTAACCAATCTTGATGTTAAAATTCCTGGATTAGAAGCTATTTGTGCACTTTATGCAACTGACCATGATTTTGCTGAACCATATTGTTTGTGTGCTCTTAGCAACGCATGGGATAAGTATCATATACATGATGGATATTTGTTTCGAGCTAACAAACTATGTATTCCAGAATCGTCGTTGCATTTGTTCTTGGTGCAGGAGTCACATGCTGGTGGTTTGATGGGTCACTTTGGGTGTGAGAAGACGTTGCTCATGCTTGCTGATCACTTTTATTGGCCCAAGATGAGGCGTGATGTGTACAGATTTGTGAGCCGATGTATTACATGCCACAAGTCGAAATCTAAGCTGAAGCCTCACGGTTTGTATACACTTCTCTCTGCACCGACTACTCCATGGGAAGACATTAGTATGAATTTTGTGCTAGGTCTACCTAAAACTCAGAGAGGTCATGATTTTATATTTGTGGTTGTGGATAGGTTCTCTAAGATGGCTCATTTTATTGCCTGCCACAAAAGCGACGATGCACCGCATGTTGCTAACCTGTTTTTCAGGGACATCGTGAGATTACATGGAGTACCAAAGACGATTGTTTCTGACCGAGATGTGAAGTTCATGAGCTACTTTTGGAAGACCTTATGGGGGAATCTAGGAATGAAGTTGTTGTTCAGTACTACATGTCATCCCCAAACAGATGGTCAAACGGAGGTGGTGAATCGAACATTGTCACAGCTGCTAAGGACCATGATTAAAAAGAATCTGCGGAAGTGGGAAGAGTGTTTACCACATATTGAATTTGCTTACAACAGGGCTGTGCATTCAACTACTCAGCTTTGTCCTTTTGAGGTGGTGTATGGTTTCAAACCATTGACGCCACTTGATATGTTGCCTCTACCATTACATGAGAGACTTGATATGGAGGCATCAAAACGTGCTGATTATGTGAAGAAAATACATGAGAAGACTCGAGAGGCTATTGAGAAGAAAGGCAAGAACATTGCTACTGCAAGGAATCAAGCAAGGAAAGAAGTGTTGTTCGAGCCTGGAGATATGGTTTGGGTGCATGTACGCAAGGATAGGTTCCCACTACTTCGAAAGTCAAAATTGAAGCCACGTGGTGCTGGTCCTTACAAGGTGTTAGCCAAGATTAATGATAACGCCTACTCGGTTGATATACCTATTGAGGAGTTTGGTGGAGTTAGCAACAACTTCAACGTTGCTAATTTGTCACAATATGCTGGAGAAGACCTTGGAGCGTCGAGGTCGACGCCTTTTGAAGGGGGGGAGATGATGAGTACATCTCTACAATTACACCTACCCCAATGACTACTGAAGATGCTACAACTGTCGCAAGACAGGATCAATCCAGTGAGATTAGAATTGGACCTATTACAAGAGCTCGTGCTAAGCTACTAGAACAACAGGTGAATTTACTCCTAAATGAATCTGATATTTTGATTGATGAGAACTTTATACTGCCTAAGTCTATGCATTTATGCATGATCAGGTTCGTTGGAGAAACAAGCATGGCGCGAGGAGGAGAAGGGCTACAAGAGAAGCCCAACATGATGATCGCCCAAGGATGCGCGAGGGAGGAGTGGGAGGAAGGCGCAAGAGAAGATCATCAAGACAGAGGCAAAAAGATCTGCCACGACTGGAGTGTCCGTCCAGTTTCACCCGGACTGTCCGGCCTGGTCAAGAGGCAAACTAGCGTGGACATTCTGTCTGCCAGTTCGGATACTATCCGGACACCACCCGGAAACTTCAAAGTTTCCGACCAGACCGGACTGTCCCACACACTTCATCCGGACTGTCCGGCCTGACCGGACTGTCCGGCCGATTTCGATCGGAGTGTCCGCCCGCTGACCGAATCTGGTCCGAGTCGGTTTGTATCAGTTTGAGTAGTATGCGTTTAGTTTCGGTTTCTGGCCGCCCCAGCCGCCCTTATAAGCTATGGGACGACCCCTAGTTAGGGTTTAGACCACGTTAAAATATTTTGGAGTTGTTTCTTTCATAGAACCTCTGGAATTACCCTGTGTTCGAATGTACCAACTATAATTGAGTGTGATATGTTGTTCCATTGGGAATTAGTAGATTGCATACTGCCGTTCGTGGTCACGGCTGCGTGCGCAAGCGCGTGGTGTTGTGAATATCCTACAAGGTTCGAGAGCTGTTGCATTGGCATCAGGGATCGAGCGGGAGAGTTCATAGCTACAGGCTAGTTATCTATCATCCACCATCATCACCGCCATCCTCTTACTGAGAAGATCGGGCCACCCCATATCAATCATTTAATGCATTAGGGTATTTATTATTTATTCTTAATCGTCAATAGAGAAGTTTTAATAGTTATGTTAGAACTTCTGTAGTAATTGTCGTATTAAATTTAGATCTGAAATGTACTGAATAGAGGACATTAATACGAACCAGTAGCAATTGGATTCACCCTAAACGGAGTTGTAGATCTTGTTTTATGATTTAATTACTACTTAATAGAGTTTAAATTACCTAAATATTTTACCATGACCAAAAATAAATCTAATACCAGATCTAGAATCTATACAGAATTATGAATCCAGGGACATATTATTTATATTTTTCGGAGCTATGAATAACTTACTATAAATTTATTACTCCAAAAGGCCATTAAAACTATTTAATTAGTTACCTATTAACTGTACCATGAAATTTAGATCTAATCTTATGTTAATAAACTACATGAATTTTTATTCAATTTGATATATTACACGAAATTTTCAGACATAGTATGAATTTTCTATGGATTTTACGAGTTAGATCTATAATCAATAATTTTAAAATTCGAATGGAATATTTCAGGAAATATTCCGCTGACTGGACAGGTTGACCGAGCATGCTGACTGGAACTAGATGTTGACCTGGTGACGACGTGGCGATGACGAGGCAGCTGATAGGGACGATTGAATCTGGTCTGTTGGGATGAGATCCAGTGGCTAGGAAATAAGTTGGCTCCAAATCGGCTCGATTTTGTCTCAGAAAAGATTAGAAACAGATCTGTGTTAGAGAGACAAATCCGTATATTAAATCGAAAAACTTACAACATGAAAATTGTGGAGAATCATTGGATCTATCTTTTCACCAAAGAAATTTGAATTTGAAGAAACGAGCACGAGTAAATCTTGGAATTACACCGTCAGATCTGAAATATTGCATGGAAAAATTCTTCGTCTGTGGTGGATGAAAAAAGGTGAGGTTTATCAGAACTGAAAAATTTCGACTAGATCTACAACTTTCCTGTTTGAGCCAAAGGCATCTGATGAAGTTTAGATAGGTTTAGAAGCGAAATATGATTCGAGAAGGTGTAGATTCGGGACTTCAAGAAGGAAAAGTGATATAGATGTGACTCTGTGTATTATATAGATTTTTAGGATGGTGGAGAGATAGATCTTGGAGTAGGAAACATGTAGAAACAAACGGAAATCAATTCGAAATTGTATATCGAAAGATATTTAATTTTGAGTATAGATACGTTAGAAAATTTGAGTTTCGCACGGACATTGATGCAACCTGGGATCGATCAAGTCCCGTACGTGCTCCTCCTCTCCGGTTGGCTGGAATGGGCCGACCAATTTAGGTTTTTTTTTCCTTTTTTTCTTCTTTTTTCTTTTTTTTCTCTTTTGATATTTTGTTTATATCTTTTGTATACGAACTCCAAATGAAATAATTCTTGTTTCTAAATTTTTCTAAAATTTAGTAGATCATTATAGTATCATATTTTCAACATTTTCACTAGTTTAAAGATGGTTTCTTCATAAATCTCTATATATTCCTTATAGAAAAATTTGGGCAAATCAACGAACGGATTTAGATATTAGGATTTGGATTTAATTTTTGGGAACTTTGCACGGATGCAATTCAATGCTTATAAATTCTTCATGATTTTCATTTTTGCAAACATTCATAGAAATACTAAAACTAAAACTCAATCCACGCCTTTTTGCCTATATGGCTACTTTGGTCATAATGGAGTGAGTTCTTTCCAATTCAAAATGTTTCTCTTCCTTGAGAATTTTCAACAAAGTCAATCAATCCACCAAACTTATTTATCTATTTCACATTCCAAAATTTGGAAAATTTTGGGATGTGAAAGTAAACCACATGGATCCATCAGATTCATTGCATGTGTGTTCTTCTCCTAAACGACCACTAGAATCATTGCATGTGTGTTCTTTTCCTAAACCACATATGGATCCACTAGAGTAATTGCATGTGTGTTCTTTTCATAAACCACATTGATCCATTAGTATCATTGCATGTGTGTTCTTTACATAAACCACAACTAGAGTCATTGCATCTGTGTTATTTTCATAAACTACATGGAGCCACCAATGTCATCGCATGTGTGTTCTTTTCATGAATCACTTGGATCCACCAGTGTCCTTAAATGTGTGTTCTTTTCATAAACCATATATGGATCCACTAGCGTCATTGCATGTGTGTTCTTTTCATAAGCCACCTATGGATCCACTAGAGTCATTACATGTGTGTTCTTTTCATAAACCCCATGGATCCACCAGAGTCATTGCATGTTTGTTCTTTTTCTAAACCACCACTAGAGTCATCGCATCTTTTTTATTTTCATAAACCACATGGATCCACCAATGTCATTGCATGCGTGTTCTTTTTATAAACCACCACTAGAGTCATTGCATTTTTGTTCTTTTCATAAAACACATCGATCCACCAATGTTATTGCATGTGTTTTCTTTTTCATAAAGCACCACTAGAGTCATTACATGTGTGTTCTTTTCCTAGACCACCACTAGAGTCATTGCAGGTGTGTTCTTTTCATAAACCACATGGATCCATCAGTATCATTGCATGTGCGTTCTTTTCATAAACCACAACTAGAGTCATTGCATGTGTGTTCTTTTCATAAACCACATGGATCCACCAGTGTCGTCGCATGTGTGTTCTTTTCCTGTACCACTTAGATCCACCAGTGTACTTAAATGTGTGTTCTTTTCATAAACCATATATGGATCCACAAGAGTCATTGCATGTGTGTTCTTTTCATAAACCACCTATGGATCCACCAGTGTTATTGCATGTGTGTTCTTTTTCATAAACCACCACTAGAGTCATTGGATGTGTGTTATTTTCATAAACCATGACTAGAGTCATTGCATGTGTGTTCTTTTCCTAAACCACATATGGATCCACTAGAGTCATTGCATGTGTGTTCTATTCATAAACCACATGGATCCACAAGTGTCATTGCATGTGTGTTATTTTCATAAACCACAACTAGAGTCATTGCATGTGTGTCCTTTTCATAAACCACATGGATCCACCAGTGTCATTGCATGTGTGTTCTTTTCATGAACCACTTGGATCCACCAGTGTCATTAAATGTGTGTTCTTTTCATAAACCACATATGGATCCACCAAAGTCATTGCGTGTGTGTTCTTTTCATAAATCACATGGATCCACCGGAGTCATTGCATGTTTGTTCTTTTATAAACCACCACTAGAGTCATTGCATGTTTGTTCTTTTCATAAAACACATGGATCCACCAGTGTCATTACATGTATGTTCTTTTTCATAAACCACCACTAGAGTCATTGCATGTCTGTTCTTTTGCTAAACCATCACTAGAGTCATTGCATGTGTGTTCTTTTAATAAACCACATGGATCCACCAAAGTCATTGCATGTGTGTTCTTCTCCTAAATGGTCTATTCCTAAACCACATATGGATCCACTAGAGTCATTACATGTGTGTTCTTTTCATAAACCACATGGATCCACCAGTGTCATTACCTGTGTGTTATTTTCATAAACCACAACTAGAGTCATTCCATGGGTGTTCTTTTCATAAACCACATGGATCCACAAGTGTCATTGCATGTGTGTTCTTTTCATGAACCACTTGGATCCACACCTGTCATTAAATGTTAGTTCTTTTCATAAACAACATATGGATCCACCAAACTCATTGCATGTGTGTTCTTTTCATAAACCACATATGGTTCCACAAGAGTCATTGAATGTGTGTTCTTTTCATAAATCACATGGATCCACCAGAGTCATTGCATGTTTGTTGTTTTCTAAACCACCACTAGAGTCATTGAATGTTTGTTCTTTTCACAAACACATGGATCCACCAGTGTCATTCCATGTGTGTTCTTTTTCATAAACCACCACTAGAGTCATTGCATGTGTTTTTTCCTAAACCACCACTAGAGTCATTGCTTGTGTGTTCTTTTAATAAACCACATGGATTCACCAGAGTCATTGGATGTGTGTTCTTCTCCTAAACTAGCACTACAGTCATTGCATGTGTGTTCTTTTCCCAAACCACATATGGATCCACTAGAGTCATTGCATGTGTGTTCTTTTCATAGACCATATGGATCCACCAGTGTCATTGCATGTGTGTTCTTTTCATAAACCACCACTAGAGGCATTGCATGTGTGTTCTTTTCATAAACCACGTGGATCCAACAGAGTCATTTTATGTTTATTCTTTTTCTAAAACACCACTAGAGTCATTGCATGTTTGTTCTTTTAATAAAACACATGGATCCACCAGTGTCATTGCATGTGTATTCTTTTCATAAACCACATGGATCCACCAGTGTCATTGCATGTGTGTTCTTTTCATGAACCACTTGGATCCACCAGTGTCATTAAATGTGTGTTCTTTTCATAAACCACATATGGATCCACCAAAGTCATTGCATGTGTGTTCTTTTCATAAATCACATGGATCCACCGGAGTCATTGCATGTGTTTTATTTTACGAAACTAGCACTAAATTCATTGCATGTGTCTTCTCTTCATAAACCACATAGATCCACCAGAGTCATTGCATGTGTGTTATTCTCCTATACCACCACTAGAGTCATTGCATGTTTGTTCTTTTCATAAAACACATGGATCCACCAGTGTCATCGCATGTATGTTCTTTTTCATAAACAACCAGTAGAGTCATTGCATTTGTGTTATTTTTCATAAACCACCACCAGAGTCATTGCATGTGTGTAAATCACCTGGATCCACCAGAGTCATTGCATACGTGTTCTTCTCCTAAACCACCACTAGAGTCATTGCATGTGTGTTCTTTTCCTAAACCACATATGGATCCACTAGAGTCATTCCTTGGTTGTTCTTTTCTAAACCACCAGTAGAGTCATTGCACGTTTGTTCTTTTCATAAAACACATGGATCCCCCAGTGTCATTGCATGTTTGTTCTTTTTCATAAACCACCACTAGAATCATTGCATGTGTGTTCTTTTCCCCACTAGAGTCATTGCATGTGTGTTCTTTTCATAAACCACACGGATCCACTAGAGTCATTGCATGTGTGGTCTTCTCCTAAACCACCACTTGAGTCATTGCATGTGTGTTCTTTTCCTAGACCACATATGTATCCACTAGAGTCATTGCTTGTGTGTTCTTTTCATAAAACACATGGATCCTCCAGTGTCATTGCATGTGTGTTGTTTTCATAAACCACAACTAGAGTAATTGCATGTGTGTTCTTTTTATAAACCACATGGATCCACCAATGTGATTGCATGTGTGTTCTTCTCATGAACCACTTGGATCCACCAGCGTTATTAAATGTGTGTTCTTTTCATAAACCACATATGGATCCACCAAAGTAATTGCATGTGAGTTCTTTTGCTAAACCACATATGGATCCACTAGAGTCATTGCATGTGTGTTCTTTTCATAAAACACATGGATCCACCAGAGTCATTGCATGGTTGTTCTTTTCTAAACCACCACTAGAGTCAATGCATGTTTGTTCTTTTCATAAAACACATGAATCCACCAGTGTCATTGCATGTTTGTTCTTTTTCATAAACCACAACTTGAATCATTGCATGTGTGTTTTTCATAAACCAAATGGATCCACTAGAGTCATTGCATGTGTGGTCTTCTCCTAAACCACCACTTGAGTCATTGCATGTGTGTTCTTTTCCTAGACCACATATGGATCCAGTAGAGTAATTTCATGTGTGTTCTTTTCATAAACCACATGGATCCACCAGTGTCATTGCATGTGTGTTCTTTCCATAAACCACCACTAGATTCATTCCATGTGTGTTCTTTTCATAAACCACATAGATCAACCAGAGTCATTGCATGTGTGTTCTTTTTCATAAATCACCACTAGAATCATTGCATGTGTGTTCTTTTCAAAAACCACAACTAGAGTCATTGCATGTGTGTTATTTTCCTAAATCACAGATGGATCCACTAGAGTCATTTCATGTGTGTTCTTTTCATAAACCACATGGATCCACCAGTGTCATTGCATGTGTGTTGTTTTCATAAACCACCACTAGAGTCATTGCATGTGTGTTATTTTCATAAACCACATGGATCCACTAGAGTCATTCCATGTTTGTTCTTTTTCTAAACCACCACTTGAGTCATTTCATGCTTGTTCTTTTCATAAAACACATGGATCCACCAGTGTCATTGCATGTTTGTTCTTTTTTATTAACCACCACTAGAGTCATTGCATGTGTGTTCTTTTCCTAAACCACCACTAGAGTCATTGCATGTGTGTAAACCACATGGATCCACCAGAGTCATTGCATGTGTGTTCTTGTCCTAAACCACCAGTAGAGGCATTGGATGTCCGTTCTTTTCCGAAACCACATATGGATCCACTAGAGTCATTGCATGCGTGTTCTTTTCATAAACCACATGGATCCACCAGAGTCATTGCATGTTTGTTCTTTTCATGAACCACTTGGAACCAGCAGTGTCATTAAATGTGTATTCTTTTCATAAACCACAGATGGTTCCACCAAAGTCATTGCATGTGTGTTCTTTTCATAAACCACATAGGGATCCACTAGAGTCATTGCATGTGTGTTCTTTCCATAAACCACATGGATCCACTAGAGTCATTGCGTGTTTGTTCTTTTCTAAACCACCAGTAGAGTCATTGCATGTTTGTTCTTTTCATAAAACACATGGATCCACCGGTGTCATTGCATGTGTGTTATTTTCATAATTCACAACTAGAGTCATTGCATGTGCGTTCTTTTCATAAACCACAACTAGAGTCATTGCATGTGTGTTCTTTTCATAAACCACATGCATCCACTAGTGTCATCGCATGTGTGTTCTTTTCATGAACCACTTGGATCCACTACCTTAAATGTGTGTTCTTTTCATAAACCATATATGGATCCACCAGAGTCACTGCATGTCTATTCTTTTCAGAAGCCACATATGGATGCACTAGAGTCATTGCATATTTGTTATTTTCATAAACCACATGGATCCACCAGTGACATTGCATGTGTGTTCTTTTTTTAAACCACCACTAGAGTCATTGCATGTTTGTTCTTTTCATAAAACACATCGATCCACCAATGTCATTGCATGTGTGTTCTTTTTCGCAAACCACCACAAGAGTCATTAAATGTGTGTTCTTTTCCTAAACGACCACTATAGTCATTGCATGTGTGTTCTTTTCCTAAACCACCACTAGAGTCATTACATGTATGTTCTTTTCCTAAACCATCACTAGAATCATTACATGTTTGTTCTTTTCATAAAACACATGGATCCACCAGTGTCATTGCATGTGTTATTTTTCATAAACTACCAGTAGAGTCATTGCACGTGTGTTCTTTTCCTAAACCAACACTAGAGTCATTGCATGTGTGTAAACCACATGGATCCACCAGAGTCATTGCATGTGTGTTCTTCTCCTAAACCACCACTAGAGTCATTGCATGTGTGTTATTTGCTAAACCACATATGGATCCACTAGAGTCATTGCATGTGTGTTCTTTTCATAAACCACATGGATCCATCAGTATCATTGCATGTGCGTTCTTTTCATAAACCACAACTAGAGTCATTGCATGTGTGTTCTTTTCAGAAACCACATGGATCCACAAGTGTCATCGCATGTGTGTTCTTTTCACGAACCACTTAGATCCACTAGTGTCCTTAAATGTGTGTTCTTTTCATAAACCATATATAGAGCCATAAGAGTCATTGCATGTCTGTTGTTTTCATAATCCACATATGGATCCACTAGAGTCATTGCATGTATGTTCTTTTCATATAACCACATGAATCCACCATAGTCATTGCATGTTTGTTCTTTTTCTAAACCACCACTAGAATCATTGCATATTTGTTATTTTCATAAACCACATGGATCCACCAGTGTTATTGCATGTGTGTTCTTTTTCTAAACCACAAGTAGAGTCATTGCATGCGTGTTCTTTTCATAAACCACATGGATCCATCAGTATCATTATATGTGCGTTCTTTTCATAAACCACAACTATAGTCATTGCATATGTGTTCTTTTCATAAACCACATGGATCCACTAGTGTCATCGCATGTGTGTTCTTTTCATGAACCACTTGGATCCACCAGTGTCCTTAAATGTCTGTTCTTTTTAGAAACCATATACGGATCCACCAGAGTCATTGCATGTGTGTTATTTTCATAAGACACATATGGATCCACTAGAGTCATTGCATGTGTGTTCTTTTGATAAACCACATGGATCCACCAGAGTCATTGCATTTTTGTTATTTTCATAAACCACATGGATCCACCAGTGACATTGCATGTGTGTTCTTTTTTAAACCACCACTAGAGTCATTACATGTTTGTTCTTTCCATAAAACACATCGATCCACCAATGTCATTGCATGTGTGTTATTTTTCGCAAACCACCACAAAAGTCATTAAATGTGTGTTCTTTTCCTAAACCACCACTGTAGTCATTGCATGTGTGTTCTTTTCCTAAACCACCACTAGAGTCATTACATGTGTGTTCTTTTCCTAAACCATCACTAGAATCATTACATGTTTGTTCTTTTCATAAAACACATGGATCCACCAGTGTCATTGCATGTGTTATTTTTCATAAACTACCAGTAGAGTCATTGCACGTGTGTTCTTTTCGTAAACCAACACTAGAGTCATTGCATGTGTGTAAACCACATGGATCCACCAGAGTCATTGCATGTGTGTTCTTCTCCTAAACCACCACTAGAGTCATTGCATGTGTGTTATTTGCTAAACCACATATGGATCCACTAGAGTCATTGCATGTGTGTTCTTTTCATAAACCACATGGATCCATCAGTATCATTGCATGTGCGTTCTTTTCATAAACCACAACTAGAGTCATTGCATGTGTGTTCTTTTCAGAAACCACATGGATCCACCAGTGTCATCGCATGTGTGTTCTTTTCACGAACCACTTAGATCCACTAGTGTCCTTAAATGTGTGTTCTTTTCATAAACCATATATAGAGCCATAAGAGTCATTGCATGTCTGTTGTTTTCATAATCCACATATGGATCCACTAGAGTCATTGCATGTATGTTCTTTTCATATAACCACATGAATCCACCAGAGTCATTGCATGTTTGTTCTTTTTCTAAACCACCACTAGAATCATTGCATATTTGTTATTTTCATAAACCACATGGATCCACCAGTGTTACTACATGTCTGTTCTTTTTCTAAACCACAAGTAGAGTCATTGCATGCGTGTTCTTTTCATAAACCACATGGATCCATCAGTATCATTATATGTGCGTTCTTTTCATAAACCACAACTATAGTCATTGCATCTGTGTTCTTTTCATAAACCACATGGATCCACTAGTGTCATCGCATGTGTGTTCTTTTCATGAACCACTTGGATCCACCAGTGTCCTAAAATGTCTGTTCTTTTCAGAAACCATATATGGATCCACCAGAGTCATTGCATGTGTGTTCTTTTCATAAGACACATATGGATCCACTAGAGTCATTGCATGTGTGTTCTTTTGATAAACCACATGGATCCACCAGAGTCATTGCATTTTTGTTATTTTCATAAACCACATGGATCCACCAGTGACATTGCATGTGTGTTCTTTTTTTAAACCACCACTAGAGTCATTGCATGTTTGTTCTTTCCATAAAACACATCGATCCACCAATGTCATTGCATGTGTGTTATTTTTCGCAAACCACCACAAAAGTCATAAATGTG
>CAJUXJ010000112.1:0-22213 GCA_910589775.1 Avena eriantha
TTAAAATTGTCAAACATGTATCGGGTCTAATGGTCGTTGTAATTCGCCCTGAAACCCTAGAACTGTGGAATAGCTCATGAAAACGGTCATAAAACACAAGAACGACGAATTGTTGGTCATCCCTTAACATCCATCGGGTCTAATGGTCTATGAAATCCCGTGGAGCACCAAAACAATGTGGAATAACTCATGAAAATGACCCAAAAAACGAAAACGATGAGTTTTTGGTCATAACTCTCAAACATGTATCGGGTCTTAGGAGTTGTAAATCCCCCAAGAGCACCAAAACAGTGTGCAATAGCTCGCGAAAACGGCCCATACAACGTGAAAAACGACGAGGTTTGGTCATAATTCTCAAACATGTATGGGTCTTAGGTCGTTGTAAATCGCCCTGGACCCCAAAACTGTGGGCAATAACTCATGAAAACGACCATAATATGCCAAGTCGACAATTTTTGTTTAAATTGCCAAACATGTATCAGGTCTAATGGTCATTGCAATTCGCCCTGAAACCCTAGAAATGTGGAATAGCCTCATGAAAAAGGTCATAAAACACAAGAATGACGAATGTTGGTCATCCCCTTAAACATGCATCGGTCTAACGGTCCATGCAAATCCCCGTGGAGCACCAAAACAGTGTGGAATTACTCATGAAAATGACCCTAACCGCGAAACGATGAGTTTTTGTTCATAACTCTCAAACATGTATCGGGTCTTAGGATCGTTGTAAATCCCCCAGGATTGCCAAAACATTGTGCAATGGCTCACGAAAACGGCCATAAAACGTGAAAAACGACGAGTTTTTGGTCAGTAACTCTCAAACATGTATCGGGTCTTAGGGTCGTTGTAAAGCACTCTGGAACCCCAAAACGTGGGCAATAACTCATGAAAACAGCCATAATATGCGAAATCGAGAATTTTTTGGTTAAAATTGTCAAACAAGTATCGGGTCTAATGGTCGTTGTAATTCGCCCTGAAACCCTAGAACTGTGGAATAGCTCATGAAAACGGTCATAAAACACAAGAACGACGAATTGTTGGTCATCCCCTTTAAACATGCATTGGGTCTAATGGTGTATGAAAATCCCCGTGGAGCACCAAAACAGTGTGGAATAACTCATGAAAAATAACCCTACAACGCGAAAACAATGAGTTTTTGGTCATAACTCTCAAAATGTATCGGGTCATACGATCGTTGTAAATCCCCCAAGAGCACCAAAACAGTGTGCAACAGCTCACGAAAACGGCCATATAACGTGAAAAACGACGAGTTTTTGGTCATAACTCTCAAACATGTATCGAGTCTTAGGGTCGTTGTAAATCACCCTGGAACCCCCAAAACTGTGGGCAATAACTCATGAAAATGGCCATAATATGCGAAATCGACAATTTTTTGGTTAAAATTGCCAAACATGTATCGGGTCTAATGGTCGTTGTAATTCGCCCTGAAACCCTAGAACTGTGGAATAGCTCATGAAAACGGTCGTAAAACACAAGAACGATGAATTGTTGGTCATCCCCTTAAACATGCATCGGGTCTAACGGTACATGCAAATCCCCGTGGAGCACCAGAACAGTGTGGAATAACTCATGAAAATGACCATAAATGCGAAAACGATGAGTTTTTGGTCATAACTCTCAAACATGTATCGGGTCTTAGGATCGTTATAAATCCCCCAAGAGCGCCAAAACAGTGTGCAATAGCTCACGAAAACGGCCATAAAACGTGAAAAACGACGAGTTTTTGGTCATAACTCTCAAACATGTATCGGGTCGTAGGGTCGTTGTAAATCACCTTGGAACCCCAAAACTGTGGGCAATTACTCATGAAAACGGCCATAATATGCGAAATCGACAATTTTTGGTTAAAATTGCCAAACATGTATCGGGTCTAATGGTCGTTATAATTCGCCCCGAAACCCTAGCTCAAGAAAACGGTCATAAAACACAAGAATGACGAATTGTTGGTCATCCCCTTAATCATGCACCGGGTCTAACGGTCCATGCAAATCCCCGTGGAGCACCAAAACTGTGTGGGATAACTCATGAAAATGACCCTAAAACGCGAAAACCATGAGTTTTTGGTCATAACTCTCAAACATGTATCGGGTATTAGGATCATAACTCTCATACATGTATCGGGTCTTAGGGTCGTTGTAAATCACCCTGGAAACCCAAAACTATGGGCAATAACTCATGAAAAAAGCCATAATATGCGAAATCGACAATTTTTTGGTTAAAATTGTCAAACATGTATCGGGTCTAATGCTCGTTGTAATTCGACCTGAAACCCTAGAACTGTGGAATAGCTCATGAAAATAGTCATAAAACACAAGAACGACGAATTCTTGGTCATCCCCTTAAACATGCATCGGGTCTAACGGTCCATGCAAATCCCCGTGGAGCACCAAAATAGTGTGGAATAACTCATGAAAATGACCCTAAAATGCGAAAACGATAACTTTTGGTCATAACTCTCAAACATGTATCGGGTCTTAGGACAGTTGTAAATCCCCCAAGAGCGCCAAAACATTGTGCAATAGCTCACCAAAACGGCCACACAACGTGAAAAACGACGAGTTTTTGGTCATAACTCTCAAACATGTATTGAGTCTAAGGGTCGTTGTAAATCACCCTGGAAACCCAAAACTGTGGGCAATAACTCATGAAAACGGCCATAATATGCGAAATCGACAATTTTTTGATTAAAATTGTCAAACATGTATCGGGTCTAATGGTCGTTGTAATTCGCCCTGAAACCCTAGAACTGTGGAATAGCTCATGAAAACGGTCATAAAACACAAGAACGACGAATTGTTGGTCATCCCCTTAAACTATCCATCGGGTCTAATGGTCATGAAAATCCCCGTGGAGCACCAAAACAATGTGGAATAACTCATGAAAATGACCCTAAAACACGAAAACGATGAGTTTTTGGTCATAACTCTCAAACATGTATCGGGTCTTAGGATCGTTGTAAATCCCCCAAGAGCACCAAAACAGTGTGCAATAGCTCGCGAAAACGGCCATACAACGTGAAAAACGACGAGTTTTTGGTCATAATTCTCAAACATGTATCGGGTCTTAGGGTCGTTGTAAATCGCCCTGGAACCCCAAAACTGTGGGCAATAACTCATGAAAACGACCATAATATGCCAAGTCGACAATTTTTTGTTTAAATTGCCAAACATGTATCAGGTCTAATGGTCATTGCAATTCGCCCTGAAACCCTAGAAATGTGGAATAGCTCATGAAAAAGGTCATAAAACACAAGAATGACGAATTGTTGGTCATCCCCTTAAACATGCATCGGGTCTAACGGTCCATGCAAATCCCCGTGGAGCACCAAAACAGTGTGGAATTACTCATGAAAATGACCCTAAACGCGAAAACGATGAGTTTTTGTTCATAACTCTCAAACATGTATCGGGTCTTAGGATCGTTGTAAATCCCCCAGGATTGCCAAAACATTGTGCAATGGCTCACGAAAACGGCCATAAAACGTGAAAAACGACGAGTTTTTGGTCATAACTCTCAAACATGTATCGGGTCTTAGGGGTCGTTGTAAAGCACCCTGGAACCCCAAAACCGTGGGCAATAACTCATGAAAACAGCCATAATATGCGAAATCGAGAATTTTTTGGTTAAAATTGTCAAACAAGTATCGGGTCTAATGGTCGTTGTAATTCGCCCTGAAACCCTAGAACTGTGGAATAGCTCATGAAAACGGTCATAAAACACAAGAACGACGAATTGTTGGTCATCCCCTTAAACATGCATTGGGTCTAATGGTGTATGAAATCCCCGTGGAGCACCAAAACAGTGTGGAATAACTCATGAAAAATAACCCTACAACGCGAAAACAATGAGTTTTTGGTCATAACTCTCAAACATGTATCGGGTCATACGATCGTTGTAAATCCCCCAAGAGCACCAAAACAGTGTGCAACAGCTCACGAAAACGGCCATATAACGTGAAAAACGACGAGTTTTTGGTCATAACTCTCAAACATGTATCGAGTCTTAGGGTCGTTGTAAATCACCCTGGAACCCCAAAACTGTGGGCAATAACTCATGAAAATGGCCATAATATGCGAAATCGACAATTTTTTGGTTAAAATTGCCAAACATGTATCGGGTCTAATGGTCGTTGTAATTCGCCCTGAAACCCTAGAACTGTGGAATAGCTCATGAAAACGGTCGTAAAACACAAGAACGATGAATTGTTGGTCATCCCCTTAAACATGCATCGGGTCTAACGGTCCATGCAAATCCCCGTGGAGCACCAGAACAGTGTGGAATAACTCATGAAAATGACCATAAATGCGAAAACGATGAGTTTTTGGTCATAACTCTCAAACATGTATCGGGTCTTAGGATCGTTATAAATCCCCCAAGAGCGCCAAAACAGTGTGCAATAGCTCACGAAAACGGCCATAAAACGTGAAAAACGACGAGTTTTTGGTCATAACTCTCAAACATGTATCGGGTCGTAGGGTCGTTGTAAATCACCTTGGAACCCCAAAACTGTGGGCAATTACTCATGAAAACGGCCATAATATGCGAAATCGACAATTTTTTTGGTTAAAATTGCCAAACATGTATCGGGTCTAATGGTCGTTATAATTCGCCCCGAAACCCTAGCTCAAGAAAACGGTCATAAAACACAAGAATGACGAATTGTTGGTCATCCCTTAATCATGCACCGGGTCTAACGGTCCATGCAAATCCCCGTGGAGCACCAAAACTGTGTGGGATAACTCATGAAAATGACCCTAAAACGCGAAAACCATGAGTTTTTGGTCATAACTCTCAAACATGTATCGGGTATTAGGATCATAACTCTCATACATGTATCGGGTCTTAGGGTCGTTGTAAATCACCCTGGAAACCCAAAACTATGGGCAATAACTCATGAAAAAAGCCATAATATGCGAAATCGACAATTTTTTGGTTAAAATTGTCAAACATGTATCGGGTCTAATGCTCGTTGTAATTCGACCTGAAACCCTAGAACTGTGGAATAGCTCATGAAAATAGTCATAAACACAAGAACGACGAATTCTTGGTCATCCCCTTAAACATGCATCGGGTCTAACGGTCCATGCAAATCCCCGTGGAGCACCAAAATAGTGTGGAATAACTCATGAAAATGACCCTAAAATGCGAAAACGATAACTTTTGGTCATAACTCTCAAACATGTATCGGGTCTTAGGACAGTTGTAAATCCCCAAGAGCGCCAAAACATTGTGCAATAGCTCACCAAAACGGCCACACAACGTGAAAAACGACGAGTTTTTGGTCATAACTCTCAAACATGTATTGAGTCTAAGGGTCGTTGTAAATCACCCTGGAAACCCAAAACTGTGGGCAATAACTCATGAAACGGCCATAATATGCGAAATCGACAATTTTTTGATTAAATTGTCAAACATGTATCGGGTCTAATGGTCGTTGTAATTCGCCCTGAAACCCTAGAACTGTGGAATAGCTCATGAAAACGGTCATAAAACACAAGAACGACGAATTGTTGGTCATCCCCTTAAATATCCATCGGGTCTAATGGTCTATGAAAATCCCCGTGGAGCACCAAAACAATGTGGAATAACTCATGAAAATGACCCTAAAACACGAAAACGATGAGTTTTTGGTCATAACTCTCAAACATGTATCGGGTCTTAGGATCGTTGTAAATCCCCCAAGAGCACCAAAACAGTGTGCAATAGCTCGCGAAAACGGCCATACAACGTGAAAAACGACGAGGTTTTGGTCATAATTCTCAAACATGTATCGGGTCTTAGGGTCGTTGTAAATCGCCCTGGAACCCCAAAACTGTGGGCAATAACTCATGAAAACGACCATAATATGCCAAGTCGACAATTTTTTGTTTAAAATTGCCAAACATGTATCAGGCTCTAATGGTCATTGCAATTCGCCCTGAAACCCTAGAAATGTGGAATAGCTCATGAAAAAGGTCATAAAACACAAGAATGACGAATTGTTGGTCATCCCCTTAAACATGCATCGGGTCTAACGGTCCATGCAAATCCCCGTGGAGCACCAAAACAGTGTGGAATTACTCATGAAAATGACCCTAAACGCGAAAACGATGAGTTTTTGTTCATAACTCTCAAACATGTATCGGGTCTTAGGATCGTTGTAAATCCCCCAGGATTGCCAAAACATTGTGCAATGGCTCACGAAAACGGCCATAAAACGTGAAAAACGACGAGTTTTTGGTCATAACTCTCAAACATGTATCGGGTCTTAGGGTCGTTGTAAAGCACCCTGGAACCCCAAAACGTGGGCAATAACTCATGAAAACAGCCATAATATGCGAAATCGAGAATTTTTTGGTTAAAATTGTCAAACAAGTATCGGGTCTAATGGTCGTTGTAATTCGCCCTGAAACCCTAGAACTGTGGAATAGCTCATGAAAACGGTCATAAAACACAAGAACGACGAATTGTTGGTCATCCCCTTAAACATGCATTGGGTCTAATGGTGTATGAAAATCCCCGTGGAGCACCAAAACAGTGTGGAATAACTCATGAAAAATAACCCTACAACGCGAAAACAATGAGTTTTTGGTCATAACTCTCAAACATGTATCGGGTCATACGATCGTTGTAAATCCCCCAAGAGCACCAAAACAGTGTGCAACAGCTCACGAAAACGGCCATATAACGTGAAAAACGACGAGTTTTTGGTCATAACTCTCAAACATGTATCGAGTCTTAGGGTCGTTGTAAATCACCCTGGAACCCCAAAACTGTGGGCAATAACTCATGAAAATGGCCATAATATGCGAAATCGACAATTTTTTGGTTAAAATTGCCAAACATGTATCGGGTCTAATGGTCGTTGTAATTCGCCCTGAAACCCTAGAACTGTGGAATAGCTCATGAAAACGGTCGTAAAACACAAGAACGATGAATTGTTGGTCATCCCCTTAAACATGCATCGGGTCTAACGGTACATGCAAATCCCCGTGGAGCACCAGAACAGTGTGGAATAACTCATGAAAATGACCATAAATGCGAAAACGATGAGTTTTTGGTCATAACTCTCAAACATGTATCGGGTCTTAGGATCGTTATAAATCCCCCAAGAGCGCCAAAACAGTGTGCAATAGCTCACGAAAACGGCCATAAAACGTGAAAAACGACGAGTTTTTGGTCATAACTCTCAAACATGTATCGGGTCGTAGGGTCGTTGTAAATCACCTTGGAACCCCAAAACTGTGGGCAATTACTCATGAAAACGGCCATAATATGCGAAATCGACAATTTTTTGGTTAAAATTGCCAAACATGTATCGGGTCTAATGGTCGTTATAATTCGCCCCGAAACCCTAGCTCAAGAAAACGGTCATAAAACACAAGAATGACGAATTGTTGGTCATCCCCTTAATCATGCACCGGGTCTAACGGTCCATGCAAATCCCCGTGGAGCACCAAAACTGTGTGGGATAACTCATGAAAATGACCCTAAAACGCGAAAACCATGAGTTTTTGGTCATAACTCTCAAACATGTATCGGGTATTAGGATCATAACTCTCATACATGTATCGGGTCTTAGGGTCGTTGTAAATCACCCTGGAAACCCAAAACTATGGGCAATAACTCATGAAAAAAGCCATAATATGCGAAATCGACAATTTTTTGGTTAAAATTGTCAAACATGTATCGGGTCTAATGCTCGTTGTAATTCGACCTGAAACCCTAGAACTGTGGAATAGCTCATGAAAATAGTCATAAAACACAAGAACGACGAATTCTTGGTCATCCCCTTAAACATGCATCGGGTCTAACGGTCCATGCAAATCCCCGTGGAGCACCAAAATAGTGTGGAATAACTCATGAAAATGACCCTAAAATGCGAAAACGATAACTTTTGGTCATAACTCTCAAACATGTATCGGGTCTTAGGACAGTTGTAAATCACCCAAGAGCGCCAAAACATTGTGCAATAGCTCACCAAAACGGCCACACAACGTGAAAAACGACGAGTTTTTGGTCATAACTCTCAAACATGTATTGAGTCTAGGGTCGTTGTAAATCACCCTGGAACCCAAAACTGTGGGCAATAACTCATGAAACGGCCATAATATGCGAAATCGACAATTTTTTGATTAAAATTGTCAAACATGTATCGGGTCTAATGGTCGTTGTAATTCGCCCTGAAACCCTAGAACTGTGGAATAGCTCATGAAAACGGTCATAAAACACAAGAACGACGAATTGTTGGTCATCCCCTTAAACATCATCGGGTCTAATGGTCTATGAAAATCCCCGTGGAGCACCAAAACAATGTGGAATAACTCATGAAAATGACCCTAAAACGCGAAAACGATGAGTTTTTGGTCATAACTCTCAAACATGTATCGGGTCTTAGGATCGTTGTAAATCCCCCAAGAGCACCAAAACAGTGTGCAATAGCTCACGAAAACGGCCATACAACGTGAAAAACGACGAGTTTTTGGTCATAACTCTCAAACATGTATCGGGTCTTAGGGTCGTTGTAAATCGCCCTGGAACCCCAAAACTGTGGGCAATAACTCATGAAAACGACCATAATATGCCAAGTCGACAATTTTTTGTTTAAAATTGCCAAACATGTATCAGGTCTAATGGTCATTGCAATTCGCCCTGAAACCCTAGAAATGTGGAATAGCTCATGAAAAAGGTCATAAAACACAAGAATGACGAATTGTTGGTCATCCCCTTAAACATGCATCGGGTCTAACGGTCCATGCAAATCCCCGTGGAGCACCAAAACAGTGTGGAATTACTCATGAAAATGACCCTAAACGCGAAAACGATGAGTTTTTGTTCATAACTCTCAAACATGTATCGGGTCTTAGGATCGTTGTAAATCCCCCAGGATTGCCAAAACATTGTGCAATGGCTCACGAAAACGGCCATAAAACGTGAAAAACGACGAGTTTTTGGTCATAACTCTCAAACATGTATCGGGTCTTAGGGTCGTTGTAAAGCACCCTGGAACCCCAAAACCGTGGGCAATAACTCATGAAAACAGCCATAATATGCGAAATCGAGAATTTTTTGGTTAAAATTGTCAAACAAGTATCGGGTCTAATGGTCGTTGTAATTCGCCCTGAAACCCTAGAACTGTGGAATAGCTCATGAAAACGGTCATAAAACACAAGAACGACGAATTGTTGGTCATCCCCTTAAACATGCATTGGGTCTAATGGTGTATGAAAATCCCCGTGGAGCACCAAAACAGTGTGGAATAACTCATGAAAAATAACCCTACAACGCGAAAACAATGAGTTTTTGGTCATAACTCTCAAACATGTATCGGGTCATACGATCGTTGTAAATCCCCCAAGAGCACCAAAACAGTGTGCAACAGCTCACGAAAACGGCCATATAACGTGAAAAACGACGAGTTTTTGGTCATAACTCTCAAACATGTATCGAGTCTTAGGGTCGTTGTAAATCACCCTGGAACCCCAAAACTGTGGGCAATAACTCATGAAAATGGCCATAATATGCGAAATCGACAATTTTTTGGTTAAAATTGCCAAACATGTATCGGGTCTAATGGTCGTTGTAATTCGCCCTGAAACCCTAGAACTGTGGAATAGCTCATGAAAACGGTCGTAAAACACAAGAACGATGAATTGTTGGTCATCCCCTTAAACATGCATCGGGTCTAACGGTACATGCAAATCCCCGTGGAGCACCAGAACAGTGTGGAATAACTCATGAAAATGACCATAAATGCGAAAACGATGAGTTTTTGGTCATAACTCTCAAACATGTATCGGGTCTTAGGATCGTTATAAATCCCCCAAGAGCGCCAAAACAGTGTGCAATAGCTCACGAAAACGGCCATAAAACGTGAAAAACGACGAGTTTTTGGTCATAACTCTCAAACATGTATCGGGTCGTAGGGTCGTTGTAAATCACCTTGGAACCCCAAAACTGTGGGCAATTACTCATGAAAACGGCCATAATATGCGAAATCGACAATTTTTTGGTTAAAATTGCCAAACATGTATCGGGTCTAATGGTCGTTATAATTCGCCCCGAAACCCTAGCTCAAGAAAACGGTCATAAAACACAAGAATGACGAATTGTTGGTCATCCCCTTAATCATGCACCGGGTCTAACGGTCCATGCAAATCCCCGTGGAGCACCAAAACTGTGTGGGATAACTCATGAAAATGACCCTAAAACGCGAAAACCATGAGTTTTTGGTCATAACTCTCAAACATGTATCGGGTATTAGGATCATAACTCTCATACATGTATCGGGTCTTAGGGTCGTTGTAAATCACCCTGGAAACCCAAAACTATGGGCAATAACTCATGAAAAAAGCCATAATATGCGAAATCGACAATTTTTGGTTAAAATTGTCAAACATGTATCGGGTCTAATGCTCGTTGTAATTCGACCTGAAACCCTAGAACTGTGGAATAGCTCATGAAAATAGTCATAAAACACAAGAACGACGAATTCTTGGTCATCCCCTTAAACATGCATCGGGTCTAACGGTCCATGCAAATCCCCGTGGAGCACCAAAATAGTGTGGAATAACTCATGAAAATGACCCTAAAATGCGAAAACGATAACTTTTTGGTCATAACTCTCAAACATGTATCGGGTCTTAGGACAGTTGTAAATCCCCCAAGAGCGCCAAAACATTGTGCAATAGCTCACCAAAACGGCCACACAACGTGAAAAACGACGAGTTTTTGGTCATAACTCTCAAACATGTATTGAGTCTAAGGGTCGTTGTAAATCACCCTGGAAACCCAAAACTGTGGGCAATAACTCATGAAACGGCCATAATATGCGAAATCGACAATTTTTTGATTAAAATTGTCAAACATGTATCGGGTCTAATGGTCGTTGTAATTCGCCCTGAAACCCTAGAACTGTGGAATAGCTCATGAAAACGGTCATAAAACACAAGAACGACGAATTGTTGGTCATCCCCTTAAATATCCATCGGGTCTAATGGTCCTATGAAAATCCCCGTGGAGCACCAAAACAATGTGGAATAACTCATGAAAATGACCCTAAAACACGAAAACGATGAGTTTTTGGTCATAACTCTCAAACATGTATCGGGTCTTAGGATCGTTGTAAATCCCCCAAGAGCACCAAAACAGTGTGCAATAGCTCGCGAAAACGGCCATACAACGTGAAAAACGACGAGTTTTTGGTCATAATTCTCAAACATGTATCGGGTCTTAGGGTCGTTGTAAATCGCCCTGGAACCCCAAAACTGTGGGCAATAACTCATGAAAACGACCATAATATGCCAAGTCGACAATTTTTTGTTTAAAATTGCCAAACATGTATCAGGTCTAATGGTCATTGCAATTCGCCCTGAAACCCTAGAAATGTGGAATAGCTCATGAAAAAGGTCATAAAACACAAGAATGACGAATTGTTGGTCATCCCCTTAAACATGCATCGGGTCTAACGGTCCATGCAAATCCCCGTGGAGCACCAAAACAGTGTGGAATTACTCATGAAAATGACCCTAAACGCGAAAACGATGAGTTTTTGTTCATAACTCTCAAACATGTATCGGGTCTTAGGATCGTTGTAAATCCCCCAGGATTGCCAAAACATTGTGCAATGGCTCACGAAAACGGCCATAAAACGTGAAAAACGACGAGTTTTTGGTCATAACTCTCAAACATGTATCGGGTCTTAGGGTCGTTGTAAAGCACCCTGGAACCCCAAAACCGTGGGCAATAACTCATGAAAACAGCCATAATATGCGAAATCGAGAATTTTTTGGTTAAAATTGTCAAACAAGTATCGGGTCTAATGGTCGTTGTAATTCGCCCTGAAACCCTAGAACTGTGGAATAGCTCATGAAAACGGTCATAAAACACAAGAACGACGAATTGTTGGTCATCCCCTTAAACATGCATTGGGTCTAATGGTGTATGAAAATCCCCGTGGAGCACCAAAACAGTGTGGAATAACTCATGAAAAATAACCCTACAACGCGAAAACAATGAGTTTTTGGTCATAACTCTCAAACATGTACCGGGTCATACGATCGTTGTAAATCCCCCAAGAGCACCAAAACAGTGTGCAACAGCTCACGAAAACGGCCATATAACGTGAAAAACGACGAGTTTTTGGTCATAACTCTCAAACATGTATCGAGTCTTAGGGTCGTTGTAAATCACCCTGGAACCCCCAAAACTGTGGGCAATAACTCATGAAAATGGCCATAATATGCGAAATCGACAATTTTTTGGTTAAAATTGCCAAACATGTATCGGGTCTAATGGTCGTTGTAATTCGCCCTGAAACCCTAGAACTGTGGAATAGCTCATGAAAACGGTCGTAAAACACAAGAACGATGAATTGTTGGTCATCCCCTTAAACATGCATCGGGTCTAACGGTACATGCAAATCCCCGTGGAGCACCAGAACAGTGTGGAATAACTCATGAAAATGACCATAAATGCGAAAACGATGAGTTTTTGGTCATAACTCTCAAACATGTATCGGGTCTTAGGATCGTTATAAATCCCCCAAGAGCGCCAAAACAGTGTGCAATAGCTCACGAAAACGGCCATAAAACGTGAAAAACGACGAGTTTTTGGTCATAACTCTCAAACATGTATCGGGTCGTAGGGTCGTTGTAAATCACCTTGGAACCCCAAAACTGTGGGCAATTACTCATGAAAACGGCCATAATATGCGAAATCGACAATTTTTTGGTTAAAATTGCCAAACATGTATCGGGTCTAATGGTCGTTATAATTCGCCCCGAAACCCTAGCTCAAGAAAACGGTCATAAAACACAAGAATGACGAATTGTTGGTCATCCCCTTAATCATGCACCGGGTCTAACGGTCCATGCAAATCCCCGTGGAGCACCAAAACTGTGTGGGATAACTCATGAAAATGACCCTAAAACGCGAAAACCATGAGTTTTTGGTCATAACTCTCAAACATGTATCGGGTATTAGGATCATAACTCTCATACATGTATCGGGTCTTAGGGTCGTTGTAAATCACCCTGGAAACCCAAAACTATGGGCAATAACTCATGAAAAAAGCCATAATATGCGAAATCGACAATTTTTTGGTTAAAATTGTCAAACATGTATCGGGTCTAATGCTCGTTGTAATTCGACCTGAAACCCTAGAACTGTGGAATAGCTCATGAAAATAGTCATAAAACACAAGAACGACGAATTCTTGGTCATCCCCTTAAACATGCATCGGGTCTAACGGTCCATGCAAATCCCGTGGAGCACCAAAATAGTGTGGAATAACTCATGAAAATGACCCTAAAATGCGAAAACGATAACTTTTGGTCATAACTCTCAAACATGTATCGGGTCTTAGGACAGTTGTAAATCCCCCAAGAGCGCCAAAACATTGTGCAATAGCTCACCAAAACGGCCACACAACGTGAAAAACGACGAGTTTTTGGTCATAACTCTCAAACATGTATTGAGTCTAAGGGTCGTTGTAAATCACCCTGGAAACCCAAAACTGTGGGCAATAACTCATGAAACGGCCATAATATGCGAAATCGACAATTTTTTGATTAAAATTGTCAAACATGTATCGGGTCTAATGGTCGTTGTAATTCGCCCTGAAACCCTAGAACTGTGGAATAGCTCATGAAAACGGTCATAAAACACAAGAACGACGAATTGTTGGTCATCCCCTTAAATATCCATCGGGTCTAATGGTCTATGAAAATCCCCGTGGAGCACCAAAACAATGTGGAATAACTCATGAAAATGACCCTAAAACACGAAAACGATGAGTTTTTGGTCATAACTCTCAAACATGTATCGGGTCTTAGGATCGTTGTAAATCCCCCAAGAGCACCAAAACAGTGTGCAATAGCTCGCGAAAACGGCCATACAACGTGAAAAACGACGAGTTTTTGGTCATAACTCTCAAACATGTATCGGGTCTTAGGGTCGTTGTAAATCGCCCTGGAACCCCAAAACTGTGGGCAATAACTCATGAAAACGACCATAATATGCCAAGTCGACAATTTTTTGTTTAAAATTGCCAAACATGTATCAGGTCTAATGGTCATTGCAATTCGCCCTGAAACCCTAGAAATGTGGAATAGCTCATGAAAAAGGTCATAAAACACAAGAATGACGAATTGTTGGTCATCCCCTTAAACATGCATCGGGTCTAACGGTCCATGCAAATCCCCGTGGAGCACCAAAACAGTGTGGAATTACTCATGAAAATGACCCTAAACGCGAAAACGATGAGTTTTTGTTCATAACTCTCAAACATGTATCGGGTCTTAGGATCGTTGTAAATCCCCCAGGATTGCCAAAACATTGTGCAATGGCTCACGAAAACGGCCATAAAACGTGAAAAACGACGAGTTTTTGGTCATAACTCTCAAACATGTATCGGGTCTTAGGGTCGTTGTAAAGCACCCTGGAACCCCAAAACCGTGGGCAATAACTCATGAAAACAGCCATAATATGCGAAATCGAGAATTTTTTGGTTAAAATTGTCAAACAAGTATCGGTCTAATGGTCGTTGTAATTCGCCCTGAAACCCTAGAACTGTGGAATAGCTCATGAAAACGGTCATAAAACACAAGACCGACGAATTGTTGGTCATCCCCTTAAACATGCATTGGGTCTAATGGTGTATGAAAATCCCCGTGGAGCACCAAAACAGTGTGGAATAACTCATGAAAAATAACCCTACAACGCGAAAACAATGAGTTTTTGGTCATAACTCTCAAACATGTACCGGGTCATACGATCGTTGTAAATCCCCCAAGAGCACCAAAACAGTGTGCAACAGCTCACGAAAACGGCCATATAACGTGAAAAACGACGAGTTTTTGGTCATAACTCTCAAACATGTATCGAGTCTTAGGGTCGTTGTAAATCACCCTGGAACCCCAAAACTGTGGGCAATAACTCATGAAAATGGCCATAATATGCGAAATCGACAATTTTTTGGTTAAAATTGCCAAACATGTATCGGGTCTAATGGTCGTTGTAATTCGCCCTGAAACCCTAGAACTGTGGAATAGCTCATGAAAACGGTCGTAAAACACAAGAACGATGAATTGTTGGTCATCCCCTTAAACATGCATCGGGTCTAACGGTCCATGCAAATCCCCGTGGAGCACCAGAACAGTGTGGAATAACTCATGAAAATGACCATAAATGCGAAAACGATGAGTTTTTGGTCATAACTCTCAAACATGTATCGGGTCTTAGGATCGTTATAAATCCCCCAAGAGCGCCAAAACAGTGTGCAATAGCTCACGAAAACGGCCATAAAACGTGAAAAACGACGAGTTTTTGGTCATAACTCTCAAACATGTATCGGGTCGTAGGGTCGTTGTAAATCACCTTGGAACCCCAAAACTGTGGGCAATTACTCATGAAAACGGCCATAATATGCGAAATCGACAATTTTTTGGTTAAAATTGCCAAACATGTATCGGGTCTAATGGTCGTTATAATTCGCCCCGAAACCCTAGCTCAAGAAAACGGTCATAAAACACAAGAATGACGAATTGTTGGTCATCCCCTTAATCATGCACCGGGTCTAACGGTCCATGCAAATCCCCGTGGAGCACCAAAACTGTGTGGGATAACTCATGAAAATGACCCTAAAACGCGAAAACCATGAGTTTTTGGTCATAACTCTCAAACATGTATCGGGTATTAGGATCATAACTCTCATACATGTATCGGGTCTTAGGGTCGTTGTAAATCACCCTGGAAACCCAAAACTATGGGCAATAACTCATGAAAAAAGCCATAATATGCGAAATCGACAATTTTTTGGTTAAAATTGTCAAACATGTATCGGGTCTAATGCTCGTTGTAATTCGACCTGAAACCCTAGAACTGTGGAATAGCTTATGAAAATAGTCATAAAACACAAGAACGACGAATTGCTTGGTCATCCCCTTAAACATGCATCGGGTCTAACGGTCCATGCAAATCCCCGTGGAGCACCAAAATAGTGTGGAATAACTCATGAAAATGACCCTAAAATGCGAAAACGATAACTTTTGGTCATAACTCTCAAACATGTATCGGGTCTTAGGACAGTTGTAAATCACCCAAGAGCGCCAAAACATTGTGCAATAGCTCACCAAAACGGCCACACAACGTGAAAAACGACGAGTTTTTGGTCATAACTCTCAAACATGTATTGAGTCTAAGGGTCGTTGTAAATCACCCTGGAAACCCAAAACTGTGGGCAATAACTCATGAAACGGCCATAATATGCGAAATCGACAATTTTTTGATTAAAATTGTCAAACATGTATCGGGTCTAATGGTCGTTGTAATTCGCCCTGAAACCCTAGAACTGTGGAATAGCTCATGAAAACGGTCATAAAACACAAGAACGACGAATTGTTGGTCATCCCCTTAAACATCCATCGGGTCTAATGGTCTATGAAAATCCCCGTGGAGCACCAAAACAATGTGGAATAACTCATGAAAATGACCCTAAAACAGCGAAAACGATGAGTTTTTGGTCATAACTCTCAAACATGTATCGGGTCTTAGGATCGTTGTAAATCCCCCAAGAGCACCAAAACAGTGTGCAATAGCTCACGAAAACGGCCATACAACGTGAAAAACGACGAGTTTTTGGTCATAATTCTCAAACATGTATCGGGTCTTAGGGTCGTTGTAAATCGCCCTGGAACCCCAAAACTGTGGGCAATAACTCATGAAAACGACCATAATATGCCAAGTCGACAATTTTTTGTTTAAAATTGCCAAACATGTATCAGGTCTAATGGTCATTGTAATTCGCCCTGAAACCCTAGAAATGTGGAATAGCTCATGAAAAAGGTCATAAAACACAAGAATGACGAATTGTTGGTCATCCCCTTAAACATGCATCGGGTCTAACGGTCCATGCAAATCCCCGTGGAGCACCAAAACAGTGTGGAATTACTCATGAAAATGACCCTAAACGCGAAAACGATGAGTTTTTGTTCATAACTCTCAAACATGTATCGGGTCTTAGGATCGTTGTAAATCCCCCAGGATTGCCAAAACATTGTGCAATGGCTCACGAAAACGGCCATAAAACGTGAAAAACGACGAGTTTTTGGTCATAACTCTCAAACATGTATCGGGTCTTAGGGTCGTTGTAAAGCACCCTGGAACCCCAAAACCGTGGGCAATAACTCATGAAAACAGCCATAATATGCGAAATCGAGAATTTTTTGGTTAAAATTGTCAAACAAGTATCGGGTCTAATGGTCGTTGTAATTCGCCCTGAAACCCTAGAACTGTGGAATAGCTCATGAAAACGGTCATAAAACACAAGAACGACGAATTGTTGGTCATCCCCTTAAACATGCATTGGGTCTAATGGTGTATGAAAATCCCCGTGGAGCACCAAAACAGTGTGGAATAACTCATGAAAAATAACCCTACAACGCGAAAACAATGAGTTTTTGGTCATAACTCTCAAACATGTATCGGGTCATACGATCGTTGTAAATCCCCCAAGAGCACCAAAACAGTGTGCAACAGCTCACGAAAACGGCCATATAACGTGAAAAACGACGAGTTTTTGGTCATAACTCTCAAACATGTATCGAGTCTTAGGGTCGTTGTAAATCACCCTGGAACCCCAAAACTGTGGGCAATAACTCATGAAAATGGCCATAATATGCGAAATCGACAATTTTTTGGTTAAAATTGCCAAACATGTATCGGGTCTAATGGTCGTTGTAATTCGCCCTGAAACCCTAGAACTGTGGAATAGCTCATGAAAACGGTCGTAAAACACAAGAACGATGAATTGTTGGTCATCCCCTTAAACATGCATCGGGTCTAACGGTCCATGCAAATCCCCGTGGAGCACCAGAACAGTGTGGAATAACTCATGAAAATGACCATAAATGCGAAAACGATGAGTTTTTGGTCATAACTCTCAAACATGTATCGGGTCTTAGGATCGTTATAAATCCCCCAAGAGCGCCAAAACAGTGTGCAATAGCTCACGAAAACGGCCATAAAACGTGAAAAACGACGAGTTTTTGGTCATAACTCTCAAACATGTATCGGGTCTTAGGGGTCGTTGTAAAATCACCCTGAACCCAAAACCGTGGGCAATTACTCACGAAAACGGCCATAATCTGCGAAATCGACAATTTTTGGCTTTGTAAATTGCCAAACCTGTATCAGGGTCTAATGGTCGTTATTAAGTCGCCCTGAACCCCTTAGCACGTAGGAATAGCTCATGGAAACGGTCATTTAAAACACATGAACGATGAATGTTTGTTATCCCCTTCACATGCATCGGGTCTACAGTCCATGGTCAAATCCCCGTGGAGACCAGAACAGTGGGAATAACTCTTGGAAAAAGACCCTAAAACGTGAACACGATGAGTTTTGGTCAAGACTCTGAAAATGTATAGGCTTAGGATCGTTTGAAAACCACAGAGCGCCAAAACGTGGAATAGCCACGAAAAAGGCCATAAAACATGAAAAACAACGAGAGTTTTTTCGTCATAAATCTCAAACATGTATGGGGTCTTAGGGTCGTTGAAAATCGCCTGGAACCCATAAACTGTGTGCAATAACTCATGAAAACGGCCATTAATCTGCGAAAATCGACAATTTTTTGGTTAAAATTGTCAAACATGTATCGGGTCTAATGCTCGTTGTAATTCGACCTGAAACCCTAGAACTGTGGAATAGCTCATGAAAATAGTCATAAAACACAAGAACGACGAATTGTTGGTCATCCCCTTAAACATGCATCGGGTCTAACGGTCCATGCAAATCCCCGTGGAGCACCAAAACTAGTGTGGAATAACTCATGAAAATGACCCTAAAATGCGAAAACGATAACTTTTTGGTCATAACTCTCAAACATGTATCGGGTCTTAGGATCGTTGTAAATCCCCCAAGAGCGCCAAAACATTGTGCAATAGCTCACCAAAACGGCCACTACAACGTGAAAAACGACGAGTTTTTGGTCATAACTCTCAAACATGTATCTGAGTCTTAGGGTCGTTGTAAATCACCCTGGAAACCCAAAACTGTGGGCAATAACTCATGAAACGGCCATAATATGCGAAATCGACAATTTTTTGATTAAAATTGTCAAACATGTATCGGGTCTAATGGTCGTTGTAATTCGCCCTGAAACCCTAGAACTGTGGAATAGCTCATGAAAACGGTCATAAAACACAAGAACGACGAATTGTTGGTCATCCCCTTAAACATCCATCGGGTCTAATGGTCTATGAAAATCCCCGTGGAGCACCAAAACAGTGTGGAATAACTCATGAAAATGACCCTAAAACGCGAAAACGATGAGTTTTTGGTCATAACTCTCAAACATGTATCGGGTCTTAGGATCGTTGTAAATCCCCCAAGAGCACCAAAACAGTGTGCAATAGCTCACGAAAACGGCCATACAACGTGAAAAACGACGAGTTTTTGGTCATAACTCTCAAACATGTATCGGGTCTTAGGGTCGTTGTAAATCGCCCTGGAACCCCAAAACTGTGGGCAATAACTCATGAAAACGACCATAATATGCCAAGTCGACAATTTTTTGTTTAAAATTGCCAAACATGTATCAGGTCTAATGGTCATTGTAATTCGCCCTGAAACCCTAGAAATGTGGAATAGCTCATGAAAAGGTCATAAACACAAGAATGACGAATTGTTGGTCATCCCCTTAAACATGCATCGGGTCTAACGGTCCATGCAAATCCCCGTGGAGCACCAAAACAGTGTGGAATTACTCATGAAAATGACCCTAACGCGAAAACGATGAGTTTTTGTTCATAACTCTCAAACATGTATCGGGTCTTAGGATCGTTGTAAATCCCCCAGGATTGCCAAAACATTGTGCAATGGCTCACGAAAACGGCCATAAAACGTGAAAAACGACGAGTTTTTGGTCATAACTCTCAAACATGTATCGGGTCTTAGGGTCGTTGTAAAGCACCCTGGAACCCCAAAACCGTGGGCAATAACTCATGAAAACAGCCATAATATGCGAAATCGAGAATTTTTTGGTTAAAATTGTCAAACAAGTATCGGGTCTAATGGTCGTTGTAATTCGCCCTGAAACCCTAGAACTGTGGAATAGCTCATGAAAACGGTCATAAAACACAAGAACGACGAATTGTTGGTCATCCCCTTAAACATGCATGGGTCTAATGGTGTATGAAAATCCCCGTGGAGCACCAAACAGTGTGGAATAACTCATGAAAAATAACCCTACAACGCGAAAACAATGAGTTTTTTGGTCATAACTCTCAAACATGTATCGGGTCATACGATCGTTGTAAATCCCCCAAGAGCACCAAACAGTGTGCAACAGCTCACGAAAACGGCCCATATAACGTGAAAAACGACGAGGTTTTTGGTCATAACTCTCAACATGTATCGAGTCTTAGGGTCGTTGTAAATCACCCTGGAACCCCAAAAACTGTGGGCAATAACTCATGAAAATGGCCATACTATGCGAAATCGACAATTTTTTGGTTAAAATTGCCACAACATGTATCGGGTCTAATGGTCGTTGTAATTCGCCCTGAAACCCTAGAACTGTGGAATAGCTCATGAAAACGGTCGTAAAACACAAGAACGATGAATTGTTGGTCATCCCCTTAACATGCATCGGGTCTAACGGTCCATGCAAATCCCCGTGGAGCACCAGAACAGTGTGGAATAACTCATGAAAATGACATAAATGCGAAAACGATGAGTTTTGGTCATAACTCTCAAACATGTATCGGGTCTTAGGATCGTTTATAAATCCCCAAGAGCGCCAAAACAGTGTGCAATAGCTCACGAAAACTGGCCATAAAACGTGAAAAACGACGAGTTTTTGGTCATAACTCTCAAACATGTATCGGGTCGTATTAGGGTTCGTTGTAAATCACCTTGGAACCCCAAAACTGTGGGCAATTACTCATGAAAACGGCCCAATAATATGCGAAATCGACAATTTTTTTGGTTTTAAAATTGCCCAAACATGTATCGGGTCTAATGGTCGTTATAATTCGCCCCGAAACCCTAGCTCAAGAAAACGGTCATAAAACACAAGAATGACGAATTGTTGGTCATCCCCTTAAACATGCACCGGGTCTAACGGTCCATGCAAATCCCGTGGAGCACAAAACCTGTGTGGGATAACTCATGAAAATGACCCTAAAACGCGCGCAAAACCATGAGTTTTGGTCATAACTCTCCAACCATGATCGGGTCTTAGGATCATTAACTCTCATACATGTATCGGTCTTAGGGTCGTTGTAAATCACCCTGGAAACCCAAAAACTATGGGCAATAACTCATGAAAAAAGCCCATAATATGCGAAATCGACATTTTTTGGTTTAAAATTGCAAACATGTATCGGGTCTAATGCTCGTTGTAATTCGACCTGAACCCTAGAACTGTGGAATAGCTCATGAAAATAGTCATTAAACACAAGAAAGACGAATTGTTGGTCATCCCCTTAAACATGCATCGGGTCTAACGGTCCATGCAAATCCCCGTGGAGCACCAAAATGTGTGGAATAACTCATGAAAATGACCCTAAAATGCGAGGAAAACGATAACTTTTGGTCATAACTCTCAAACATGTATCGGGTCTTAGGACAGTTGTAAATCCCCCAAGAGCGCCAAAACATTGTGCAATAGCTCACCAAAACGGCCACACAACGTGAAAAACGACGAGTTTTTGGTCATAACTCTCAAACATGTATGAGTCTAAGGGTCGTTGTTAATCACTTGAAGAAACCCAAAACTGTGGGCAATAACTCATGAACGGCCATAATATGCGAAATCGACAATTTTTTGATAAAATTGTCAACACATGTATCGGGTCTAATGGTCGTTGTAATTCGCCCTGAAACCCTAGAAATGTGGAATAGCTCATGAAAACGGTCATAAAACACAAGAACGACGAATTGTTGGTCATCCCCTTAAAATCCATCGGGTCTAATGGTCTATGAAAATCCCCGTGGAGCACCAAAACAATGTGGAAAACTCATGAAAATGACCCTAAAACGCGAAAACGATGAGTTTTTGGTCATAACTCTCAAACATGTATCGGGTCTTAGGATCGTTGTAAATCCCCCAAGAGCACCAAAACAGTGTGCAATAGCTCACCGAAAACGGCCATACAACGTGAAAAACGACGAGTTTTTGGTCATAACTCTCAAACATGTATCGGGT
>CAJUXJ010000113.1:0-38724 GCA_910589775.1 Avena eriantha
ATCTGAGTTTAGGATGTTTTTGTGCAACTTATCATGCTACATAACGTACTACCTAGACTTTGATATCTTCCTTATGTGTTATGTTTATATATTATGCTACTTATGGTGATACCTAATCTTACTTATGTGTTATGTTGATATATTGTGCTAGTTATGATGTCAACTTAAAATGGTCTATATGCAGAGTATGTATCAGTAGTGTGTCATTTGTGGTCACTCATCGTGCATGGATGATGGCCCAAATATATCGAGCTCGTTGGGGAACCCCAAGAGGAAGGTATGATGAGCACAGCAGCAAGTTTTCCCTCAGTACGAAACCAAGGTTATCAATCCAGTAGGAGCAAGAAACACCCCAAAGGTGTTACTAGCTGAGCTTTGGCAGTGCGCACTACCGGTGCCAGTAGCAAGTTTTCCCAAGAGGAAGGTATGATGAGCACAGCAGCAAGTTTTCCCTCAGTACGAAACCAAGAGGAAGGTATGATGAGCACAGCAGCAAGTTTTCCCTCAGTACGAAACCAAGGTTATCAATCCAGTAGGAGCAAGGAAACACCCCAAAGGTGTTACTAGCTGAGCTTTGCAGTGCGCACTACCGGTGCCAGTAGCAACGTGGAGACCTGCACAACACAACCACAGAACTTTGTCCCCAACTTGCGATGAGGTTGTCAATCTCACCGTGTTTTGCAGAAAACAAAGGATTAAACGTATCGAATGGAAAGAAGTAAAAGTTTGCAAAAAGTAAACACAAAGCAGTAAATAGTTCATAGATTGTATGTAAAGACAAGGACCGGGATCCATAGTTCACTAGAGGTGGCTCTCCTTAAGATAGATAACATGCTGGGTGAACAAATTACAGCGGGGCAATTGACAAACATCGAGAAAGCAATACATGCATATACTAATCATCTTGACTCCTTTGAGACTTGATTGGGCATTACAACATAATACATAGACCGCCATCCAACTGCATCTATGACTAATAATCCACCTTGAGGTTATCATCCGAACCCCCTCTAGTATTAAGTTGCAAGCAACAGATTATTGCTTTACGAACTGCGTGTAAAGTAAACAATACGATTTTTCTATGAACAAAGGATTGTTGTTTTCTCCCTAGTAGCAACACACATCTAGTACCTTAGAGATTTCTGTCACTTCCCAGATTACCAGAGGCATGAACCCACTATCGAGCATAAATACTAACTCTTGGAGTTGCTAGCATCTACTTGGCCAAGATAGCTACTAACAACGGAAAGCATGCAAGATCTCAAATAACAAAGACATGATAGAATCAATAATCAATCTGAAATAACATCTCAATATCCATCGGATCCCCGCAAACACAACATGTAGAATTACAAATAGATGATCTTGATCATGAACGGAGCTCACAAGATCTAAACATGAAAGCAAAAAGGAGGAGAACCAGCCATCTAGCTACTACATGGATCTGTAGTCCAAGGATGAACTACTCACGCATCACACCGGAGGCTTGCATGGTGATGAAGAAGGCCTCTAGGGTGAATTCCCCTCTCTGGTAGGGTGCCGGGAAGAGCTTCAGATCCCTCCCGATCTAGGGATGGAGATGACGGCGGCTACAAACTCTTTCCTGGATTTTTGATCGGGTACTTAGGGTTTTCGTCCCGAGGGCATCTTATAGTCGGAAGGGGAGGCCGAGGGGGTGCCGGGAGCGGCCACACACCCCCCCTGGCGTGGGCCAGGCTGGGCCGCGCGGCCAGGTGGTGTGGTGGCCCCCTGGCCCCTCTCCGTCTCGTATTCTGGCACTTGATGACTTCCGGAAAAATAGGCACTTTGGCTTTTTCCCGTCCAATTCCGAGAATATTCATTTTCTGACTTTCTTGGAACCAAAAACAGCTGAAAACAGGCAGCTGGCACTGTGGCTCTTGTTAATAGGTTATTCCAAGAAATCATATAAAAGTACTCCAAAGTTGGAACAAAACACAAGAAAGTGGATAAAACCAAGCATGGAACATCAAAAATTATAGATACATTTGCAATGTATCAACATCCCCAAGCTTAACTCCTGCTCGTCCTTGAGTAGGTAAGTGATAAAAAGAAAGAATAATTTTTGAGGTGACATGCACCATCAAAGACTTGATCAAAGTATTTGTAAAACATTCAAAGCTGGGATCATAGTACTTCAATCATAACATGAAAGACAAAGTTCTAGCAATAAGACAAAGAAACTATGATGCAACATGAAAAGGCACAAACAAAAGATTCATGAATAACAATGCTTTGCAAGACGTTTGTTTGTTTCACATAAAGAAAACACAGCATAATAGTATTCAGCTTGTCCCTCATAGAGTAGCAAATATAAATGCATAGGAACCTTCAAAGTTCATAAGAGTGACTAGATACAATAGTTTAAAACAAGAAATAACAAGTTATGCATCAATCAACTAGTCTTGGGACAATGCACATAGAACTAAGAATGGCCACTATGCTCTCAAAGTAGGTGCATAAAGATAGAAGGTGGAGACTCAATGTAATGGTGGAAGAAAGGCCTTTGTAAAAGGAAGTAGGGATTCAAGTCTCATAAAGAGCTTCCAAAAATTATGGTACTTATAGCTTTCAGCTCTCATTGCCCCTATCATAAGCATCTTTAAGGTGATTAAGGTTAAAGTGACACAACTAAGAGGATATGCTAGACAAGTTATAAACTAAAATCTCATGCCCCTTACTTACGAAGACCGAACCTCATGCTACTCAACTTAGTCACAAGTAAGCTCTTGTCATTGTAAGTGCATGTGTATCATTAAGAACCGCCAATGGGGTACCCCTTGCACATGATACGGGAGATTTCCCATAATCAAAATGACAAGGCAAGCAGACAATGAGCATCTTAGTGATCTTTTTATTTGCTATTTGCATAGGTTTTTTATTGAGGATGCTTCATAGAGAGCTCATTATGGTGATGCTGCAAGTTTCCACCATGATTAAGCATGGCTTAGGCTAGCGGCCCAGGCGTTTCTCTAACACACATACAAACTCCATGATCTTACAAGTTCCACTTTTATTTCACACCGCCGGGATCCGTAAGCAAAAGAACATGATATCAACGGGGTACAAAGTACAAGTGCAATGTTCAAAGTGTTCCCCATGAAACATGGTTCTGCTAATTTCAACTTATAAAGCGCAAGCATATACGCAACAAAGAAGCACCCAATGGTTCAAGTTTATTAAATGCAAAAAGTAAAGTGTCCCATCAAGTTCGTGAGAGCTTTAATCACTAGTTTTCTCATAACAAGTTTAATTTGGAAGGTAAACAAAAGCATGAATATACTTGGTATAGCATAAGCTAGTAGGTAGGTATGGTGGACTCTTTGGAAAAACTTGGTTTAAGGAGTTGGATGCATGAGTGGAACTCATACTTGGTTGTGGAGGCTAGCAAAAGACTAGGAGCGACAAACTAAGAGAGCAATAATGGCCATAATCATGTAGAGCGACAAAACATCATTGATCAAAGCATAAAGTGATACTACAAGTTGAAAACTAAAGGATCATAAATGCTATGGTGACTTGAGATAGTCATAACATGGTGTGAGCATGCACCAAGTCAACCCAAATAAAGCATCAAAGGAGAATACCACTATACTATGCTTTAATATGCTAAAACAACGCATGATTCATCCAAGGCACATTAAGCAATCTCAATTGTCTATAACAAGTCATGCTACAGAAAAGAATACTAAGCATAAAGCCAAAACAATATCAAGCATGGCATGACAAAGCATAGGCCACAGTCAAAAACGAGCTCTTTTTACCACATAAGCATGAACTTTCCTACTCTTTTCCAAACCAAACCAAACTATTTGCAAACCAACGTATGAAAGAGGGGGTCCAACCAATTTATTCAGAAAACTAAGCAAACCAAGCAAACTAAAAAATAAAACAAAAACGAAAAAGAAGACGGTCCAAGAAAAACACAACTGTGCATGAAACAATAAAAATGAAGCGTTTGGAAGAAACCTAGGATTTTTATTGATGAAGGAGGGGATGCCTTGGTCATCCCTAAGCTTTGATGCTTGTACTTCTTGGATATTTCTTGGGGTAACACGCGTGGCATCCCCAAGCTTGAGCTTTAGTCCATCCTACATCTCATTACTCATTCCTTCCATACACCTGAAAATTTTCCTTCATACAAAACTTCGCACAATTTTTATGAGCAACATTAGTGCACTCAAGGTAAATAAGTCTTAAGGTTCAGTTATAACACCAAATAAACTTCCATTAGAACACTAGATACTGTAGCACTTCCCTCATAAAGCTCAATTCCCCAAAAGAACTCAAGAAGGAACCAACATGAAGCAAATGCAGAAAATGGCAGAATTCTGTCAAAACAGACCAGCAGGTAAAGGAGAATTTTTTCGAAGACCTTCTGTTGCTCAAATCAAAAAGTTTTGAACTAACGAAAGTTAGATAACAACCTGGCGCAGAAGCACAAAAATTCATGCCTCAAAAAGACGTTCAGAAATTTTACACGAAGTTTTACGGTGAAGCACAGAAATCTGTTCCGGGACAGCAACTTTCCCAATCATTACTTCTTTCTCATTAGAGGTTACTCTTTGCACAAAAAGCAAATAAAAATGATAAGGAGAGGTTATTACAGAGGTAATAACTTCCAAGACGCATCTAAAAATTTTGGGTTATCTCCCAATAAGTACTTTTCTTTAACGCCTTTAAGTTAGGCATAAGAAGCAAGAAAGAATCAAGTGTTCTCAAATGAAGCAGCATTAAGACCAAATTTTGTTTTCATAGGAGAAGCAAAAGAAATCTTTTCTCTCTTTTCAGGGAAGTGTTCTATACCTTTCTTGAGCGTGAGTTGATATTTAATGGTGCCTTCTTTCATATCCATAATGGCACCAACAGTTCTAAGAAAAGGTCTTCCCAAAGTAATAGGACAAGAAGCATTGTATTCAACATCCAAAACATAAAAATCAATGGGGACATAAGCATTATTAACCATAATAAGAACATCATTAAGACTCCCCATGAGTTTATTTTTAGCATTATCATCAAGTGGGAAATTCAAATAACAATCTTCAAGCGGAGGCAAATCAAGCATATCATAAATCCTTCTAGGCATAATTGAAACACTACTATCAAGATCACATAAAGTTTTGAAATCAAAGTCATTCACTTTCATATTAATGATGGGTTCCCAACCATCTTCTTGTTTTATAGGAATAGAAGCTTTATGTTTCATCTTTTCTTCTTTAATCTTTATGGGAGCATCAGTAATGTGTTTTGTAAAGGCCATGTTCATAGCACTAGCATTAGGACTTTCAGCAAGCTTTTGTAGGAACTTAATAACTTCAGAGATATTGCAACCATCAAGATCAAAATAAAATTTATCATCTAAAGTAGTAGGACTATTACTAGCCTCAATACTAGCGGTGGTAATAGTAGAAAACACTAATGTTTTTAGGGAATTTCATCTTCTCTTTCCCACTTAGCATGTAATTCAGCTAATAGTCTAACATTTTCATCAATTCCTTACTTGTATGGCATTAGTAGCTGCAAGGGATTATCATTAGTTTCAGGTTTAGCAGCCATTTTTATTCAAAGAAGATTGAGCTTCAGCCAAAGATGCTATATTTCTTTCAGCATTAGAGCGTTTTTCCTCAATAGTTTTAGTGAATAGTTTATTTTGCTCATATTGCATTTGCATGAAGATTTTAGTGGCTCTTTCAACTTCTGAAATTCTTCCTTCACTAGGTAATCCAGGTTTACCATTATAGCCATAAGTATTATTAGGAGGGTAGGGCCTATAATTGTTATTACCATAAGCATTGTTGCCAAAATGTTATTTCTTATGACGTTCACATCAACTTGCTCTTCTTGAGCAACCAAAGAGGCTAAAGGAACATTATTTGGATCAATATGGGCTTTCCCATTAGCAAGCATAGACATAATAATATCAATCTTATAATTCAAGGAAGAGGTTTCCTCAAAATAATTTACCTCTTACCTTGTGGAGCTCTCTCAGTATGCCATTCAGAATAATTAAACCATCATATTGTCCAGAAGATTTGTTGAAGCACCCAAAGTGATGGTCATAAAGGTACCTCCAGCAGCAGAATCAATAGGTTCCTTGAAGAATAGTTCGATCCTGCATAAAAAGTTTGGATGATCATCCAAGCAGTTAGTCCATGAGTGGGACAATTCTTTACTTAAAGATTTCATTCATTCCCAAGCTTGAGCAACATGTTCACTATCAAGTTGTTTAAACTTCATTATTTCACTTCTCATGGATATAATCTTAGCAAGAGGATAGTATTTTCCAATAAAGCATCTTTGCACTTAGTCCAAGAATCAATACTATTCCTAGTTAAGGAATTCAACCATTCTTTAGCTTTTCCTCTCAAAGAGAAAGGAACAATTCAGCTTAATAATATCACCATCTATCCCTATGCTTTTGCATCTCACAAAGTTCAACAAAGTTATTTAATGGGAAGTAGCATCTTCATTACCAATACCAGAAAATTGTACTCTCATAACAAGATTGAGCAAAGCAGGTTTAATCTCAAAGAAAGTAGCTTTAGGAACATGTGGAGCAATAGGTGTGCTCATAAAATCATTGTTGTTGGTGCTAGTGAGTCACACAACTTAGTGTTTTCAAGAGTAGTCATTTTTTTGGGTTTTCAAATAAGAAAGCAAACTAGTAAAACTAATTGTTTGTGCTTTTGATAAAGAAAAGCAAACCTAAGAAAAAGAAACTAAGCAAAACAAAAACAACAAAGTAAAGAGATTGGTTATGAGGGGATCCCTTGTGAAGATGTCCTTGACTCCCCGGCAACAGCGCAGAAATATGCTTGATGGCCCAAAATATATCGAGCTCGTTGGGGAACCCCAGAGGAAGGTATGATGAGCACATCAGCAAGTTTTCCCTCAGTACGAAACCAAGATTATCAATCCAGTAGGAGAAAGGAAACACCCCAAAGGTGTTACTAGCTGAGCTTTGGCAGGGCGCACTACCGGTGCTAGTAGCAACGTGGAGACCTGCACAACACAACCCACATAACTTTGTCCCCAACTTGCGATGAGGTTGTCAATCTCACCGTGTTTTGCGGAAATAAAAGGATTAAACGTATCAAATGGAAAGAAGTAAAAGTTTGCAGAAAGTAAACACAAAGCAATAACAGTTTATAGATTGTATGTAAAAGACAAGGACTGGGATCCATAGTTCACTAGAGGTGGCTCTCCTTAAGATAGATAACATGCTGGGTGAACAAATTACAGCGGGGCAATTGACAAACATCGAGAAAGCAATACATGCATATACTATCATCTTGACTCCTTTCAGACTTGATTGGGCATTACAACATTATACATAGACCGCCATCCAACTGCATCTATGACTAATAATCCACCTTCAGGTTATCATCGACCCTCTCCAGTATTAAGTTGCAAGCAACAGATTATTGCTTACGAACTACGTGTAAGTAAACAATACGATTGGTTGCTTTCTCCCTAGTAGCAACAGCACATCTAGTACCTTAGAGATTTCTGTCACTTCCCCAGATTACCAGAGGCATGACCCCACTATCGATCATAAATACTAACTCTTGGAGTTGCTAGCATCTACTTGGCCAAGATAGCTACTAACAACGGAAAGCATGCAAGATCACAAATAACAAAGACATGATAAAATCAGTAATCAATCTGAAATAGCATCTCAATATCCATCGGATCCCCGCAAACACAACATGCCAGAATTACAAATAGATGATCTTGATCATGAACGGAGCTCACAAGATCTAAACATGAAAGCACAAAGGAGGAGAACCAGCCATCTAGCTACTACATGGATCCGTAGTCCAAGGATGAACTACTCACGCATCACACCGGAGGCTTGCATGGTGATGAAGAAGGCCTCCAGGGTAAATTCCCCTCTCTGGCAGGGTGCCGGGAAGAGCTTCAGATCCCTCCTGATCAAGGGATGGAGATGACGGCGGCTACAGACTCTTTCGTGGATTTTTTATCGGGTACTTAGGGTTTTCGTCCCGAGGGCATCTTATAGTCGGAAGGGGAGGCCGAGGGGGTGCCGAGAGTGGCCACACCACCCCGTGGCGCGGGCCAGGCTGGGCCGCGCGGCCAGGTGGTGTGGTGGCCCCCTGGCCCTCTCCGTCTCGTATTCTGGCACTTGACGACTTTCGGAAAAATAGGCACTTTGGCTTTTGTCCCGTCCAATTCCGAGAATATTCATTTTCTGACTTTCCTAGAACCAAAAACAGCAGAAAACAGGCAGCTGGCACTGTGGCTCTTGTTAATAGGTTAGTCTAAGAAATCGTATAAAAAGTACTCCAAAGTTGGAACAAAACACAAGAAAGTGGATAAAACCAAGCATGGAACATCAAAAATTATAGATACATTTGCAATGTATCAATGGACAGGAAATTTCGTATTGTGCTCAGAGAGAACTTTAAAACAAGAAATGTATGCTCTTTGAACTCTATATGTATTTAATCTACCTTGTTCAAGTTGTATATGCATGTCAATTGGAACTAAGTGTGTTGTAATGATCTTACTCAGAACATCCCATACAAGTCAAGAGATGGATTTTTGGAGCATGTCTTTAGAAGAACGCAAGGACTATGGACAGTTTGATGTCATCCTGATGTCACACAAACAGCCTAGACCAACGACCCGACCATCACCTATTTCAGTGGAGCTATATAGGCACAATTAGTCAGTCACTACGGGATGAACGTTGGGTATCTTATCATCTTCACCCTAGACCATGTGCATCACATCACTTACTTTGATTTCATTGATTCGACATGGTCATCGGATGAGGATGGGTACGATGATGGGCATGAGGAGGAGGAGCTAATGACTAGTACTACTATGCATACTCTAGTTCATTATCTAGATAGCTCTACTATGTAGTTGATTGACTATAATAATGTGTCACTATTTATATGAATTTCCTGTGGATGTTGTGTTTACTCTTTGTGAATATATATTACTAGGAATTTTCAATTAGATGTAGCATATTTTAAAGAAAACAAATGAAAATACACTTGCAGCATTTGAAAGTATACGCACGACACCACCAAGATGTGTAGTGGTGGTGCTTAGGTCAAACACCACCAATGGCTTCTCTACCGCTGGCGTTCAACCCAAACACCATGACTATGGTATTTTACTGGTGGCATTTAGTGGATACGCCAGCACTAAGACCTAATAGTGGCATAAAGTTAGTAACATGCCACATAAACGCCACCTACCTCCTTTTTTGAATGTCACCACTAGGGATTTTCCTACTGGTGAGTCGTTCTCATGCGTTCTCTTATGTAGGTGTGGAAGGGGCTTCGACGATGCCCGCCTCCATGGTTGTCCTGCTGTCCCTAACTAGCTCGTCGACCATTGAAGGATTCCCGATGGAACACGGGGGTTGGCTCCAGCCTCAGGCCTCTCGCTGGAAGGCTCTTGACGACCTTCCTAGATCGAGGATCACCTCCAAGATTACTCCTAGGCCTTGGAAGAGAGGGAGCGAGACCTTATTCATTGTGAGCAAGATCTACATCGGCTAGAAGAGATCCGCGAATGCTTTGTGGAGGATGAGGCCTGACTGGACTCCATGGAGGCCATTCTTGACAACAAAACCTGCCTCTTGGAGTTCTGCGAGAATAGCACCAATCAGGTGGAGGCCAAGCTTCAGGCCACCCTCCTCCTGATTCTAAAAAACACTGAAAACACGCTAGGCATATGGAGGAAATGGAGGCCCATCACGCCGGGCAACTGGCTTCCCAAGCTCAGGTCAAGGATGAGAGCATTCCCGGACCATGGAGGTGCTAGAGAATAACCACCTTCGGACCATGAAACACCATGAACAGAAGGTGAAGTCTCTACATTAGGACTTGGCTGATGCTTGGTGGATGATATACAACCTCTTCCGGGTCGGCCAGGACCTTGAGAGGCAGGTGGCCACGATGGCCTCCTGTGAGGCCACTCGGGAGGTATAGGAGTGTGCTCTTCACACATAGGTGGCCACATCCTAGCGGTTTCTTCGATTGAGTGAGTTGCTAGTGTGAGGTCTAACAGAGAAAGTGGAGGAACTGGACTTTGTCTCTGGATAAAACAAGTACGAGCTAGTGAACCTTCAATGTTGCCATCGTCAAGACTTGGAGGGCCTCGACCACTCCGTTGGGCGAGTCGGGGAGGCTATGCAATCGGTGCGCATGGTGCCCCTAGCCCTTCCGCTTGAAGACGAGGTTGGCGATGTAGTGATGTTCCTTGACAACTTGGCAGGGTAGCTAGACGGGTGGTGTCAGCGAATGGACGAGATTGTTGCTGGGGAGTGTAGGGACATTTGTCGAATCCCTTTACCCGACGTTGCTTTCTCTCCTGCAACCACCGCCACCCTAGATGGACTTCGTCAAATAACTCTAGCCTATCCCCGATACGACAAGACTGCAAGCCGAGGCCGGGTAGCCGTTGTAGTCGATATGGTGGTCTCCTTCATGAGGCACCACCATCAGTAGGTAATAACTTGTAATTATCCCTCTTTAACTTTTCTTTCTTTCTTCCTGGTGTTAAGGTCAAATGTTCAGCCCCTCCAACTTTGTAAGCATTGCTGGCCTTTATCTTTTGCATTAAATTCCATAGCTTTCGCCGCCTCAGACCCAAGCACTTGCTCATCACCACACGGGTCCTATAGTGTTTTGTAGCTTTCGCTGCCTCAGACTCTCGGGCACTTGTTCAGCACCACGCGGGTCCTACATCGGTATGTAGCTTTCGCCGCCTCAGACCCGGGCTCTTGTTCAGTACCACGCAGGTCTTACAAAGTCTTGTTGCATCTGCTTCCTTAGATCTGGGCACTTCTTTAGCACCACACAGATCCTACAGTACTACCAACCCCCTGCGAGCACTCCAGACAACACAGAGCATGGTATGCAACCATTGCATCGTGCGCTGGAGGACTTGGGTCAGTGGTTTTCCTCCGTTGTTGGTTGGAAAACGGCCCCATCGATAGGGCCGTGAGAATATACCCAGGGACACCGTCATGGGAACCTTATCCTTCCAAACCTCCCGACCCCAGACTAGGCTCCGGTTCTGGATTACTGATGTCTACGCACTTCTATTCTTGTAGACAGTTGTTGGGCCTCCAAGTGCAGAGGTTTGTAGAATAGCAGCAAGTTTTCCCTTAAGTGGATCACCCAAGGTTTATCGAACTCAGGGAGGAAGTGGTCAAAGGTATCCCCTCTCAAGCAACCCTGCAATCAAGATACAAGAAGTCTCTTGTGTCCCCAACACACCCAATACACTTGTCAGGTGTATAGGTGCACTAGTTCGGCGAAGAGATAGTGAAATACAAGTGGTATGGATATAAGATAACGGTGCTAGAAAATACTTTGATGACGTGGAAGAGACTAAAGGCAAACTGAAATAAAGATGGAAGCAAGGAAACATGTAACAGATCTAGTTGCAAATGGTGTATGAATGCTTAGAAACAAGGCCTAGGGATCATACTTTCACTAGTGAACACTCTCATATAAATATCTTCTCTTTATGATACTACTCTTAACTACTCTCCGGTTGAACACTCTAATCGATGGTAGGGCTATAACAGCACACCTCAAAGTAAGTCTTTCCCATCTAGAAACCCCACACTGTCACCTTGAGTACTAGATGAGTCCAACAAACACCACAATTTCTTAAAGACATCCAACTCCAAATATAACTCATAACAAGTATTTGTAATCTCTAGCCTAAGTGCCACCATGGTGAGCACGCTGTCACTTTCACACACATGGGGAGAGCAGAGATTCATTAAAGCACTTGAGTAGCAGAATAGATCTATAGATTACAAGCTCATGATCACAATATGATCATGCATACAGAGAGAGATGAACACATAGCTACCGGTAGAAACCCTTAGCCTCGAGAGAGAACTACTCCCTCCTCATCATGGGAATCAGCAATGGTGATGGAGATGGGTTCGGGGGCACTTCCCCGTCCCGACAGGGTGCCGGAACAGAGACTTTCTGTCCCCCAAATCTCCCCTTCGGTGGCGGCGGCGCTGCGGAACTTTTCGTGGCTGGAGGCTTGACGATTTAGGGTTTTGGTATCGGGAGGCTCTTATAGGCGAAGGAGGCAAGGTCGGTGGAGTGCCAGGGGGCCCACACCACTAGGTGGCGCGGGTAGGGCTAGCCCGCGCCTGGGGGTGTGGCCAGGCCCTGGCCCTCCTCCGTCTCGTATTCTGGCTCCGTGAGTCTTCCGGTAAAATAGGAACTTTGGCTTTTGTCCCGTCCAATTCCGAGAATATTTATTTTCTGACTTTCCTGGAACCAAAAACAGCAGAAAACAGGCAACTGGCACTGTGGCTCTTGTTAATAGGTTAGTCGAAGAAATCATATGAAAAGTACTCCAAGTTGGGACAAAACACAAGAAAGTAGATAAAACCAAGCATAGAACATCAAAAATTATAGATACATTTGCAATGTATCAATTACCCTTAACACAGAGGGGGAAAATGCGAGGAAAGAACAACCCCAAGACCTTTTTAAATAGCAGTCACATTCACTGTAAAGATCCGAGGTTGGTACATTTTCCTATTCTGCTTGTGGGGTGTTACAGGACCAACGCACAAGAACCCTGAGAATGGTTAGCTCGTTTGGCATGCTTCGGCCGCAACCGGAGCACTGAGCTCTAGGTGGGACGAATCCTACCATGCACTTACGCAAGGGTGAAGACCTATCCATAATGCCCTTCGTTCATGGGACAAGACCTTCTCTTGCATCAACAAGGAGGAAATTCAACACTGCATCTCTTCAGTGTTTTACCTAGGTACGGCTAGGTGTCGGAGCTAGGTCTTCTTCTGGGGGAGCCCCCGGCTTCAAGCTTAGGTGCGAGCCTCCTAGAAGGGCCTACCTTTGTCATCGTCATATCTGAGGTAGTTCTAGGCAGGTTTGCTACTGTCCCCGCACCCCGGGATGTAATCCTAACCTCCACCTTGGACACCTTGGTCACCTCTTGTATCTTCCCAGTCTTGGCGATCCGGGTAGTCCTAGTGTGGTGACCAGGCTTGAGGCAGATGAAACAGTCGCATGGGATCGCATCTCCACTCGAGTTTTCACCCGGTTGCAATCCTTGATGGCATGAGCAGGTGATTTGTGGATGGGGGCAGCAAGGGCCACCATCATGGTCGGTGGCAGCGACGATATCAGAGGTCTTGGTTTTCTTGAGTTTTGGTTATCCCGCCAGGGCCTACTTTGCAGGCAGGCTCTTGCAGGTCTTCTTTTTGGCGAGGTCGTCTTCTTTGTTGACGGTGTCTCTGGGTAGGAGTATCCCCTCTTCGTCCCGGGCACACTTGTCCGCCAGGGCGAATAACTCTGGAGTTGAGTCAAGGTCCTTTGTGCTCATCTTTGCCCTCATGTGAGGGTGTCGAACGCCCACATGGTAGGCTGCGAGAATCGCCTCGGGGGAGATCTTGGGTATGGTGTGTAGCACCTGGCAGAACTATTGTGTAAACTTTCGCAAGTTTTCTTCGTTCTTCTCTGAAAGCTTGTGGAGGTCGCTGACGGTCCCTAGGCGCTTGAATCCTCCTTGGAAGGCACCTATGAACTGGTTGCATAGGTCCTCCCAGGATCTGATGGAGCCGGCATGCAAGTTGATGAGCCATGCCCATGCTTCGCTCTTCATGGCAAGAGGGAACCAATTGGTCATGACCCTCTCATCCCCTCTTTCCCCTGGGATGGCGGTGTAGTATATCTGCAGGAAGTCCTTCGGGTTGGCTTTTCCGTCGTACTTTTCTAGTACATCTGGTCAGAACTTGGGGGCCACATGACCTGTCATAGTTTCGGGGTAAAGGCAGCATAGCCGAGCATGAAAGCAGGGGTGCTCTGCCTAGCTCTCATCGGCTTGATTCCTTCGTGATGGTGGCGCTCCTAGCGGTGTTCGATGCATGTTCGGTCATCTTCTCCTTGTCGTTCTTCCAGGACCTGCAGAGGTCCTTTGAACAAGTGGTTATAGAGGACCCCATCGAGGCATGGTCATCACATCTCTCTCCCGTCGCATTACAGAGAGGTTCCCCATCACGATGGACCCTAGGTAGGTGATGAGTGTCCTCGGTAGCTCCTCTCTGGGAGGTGCGTAGAGGTAGAGGGCTTTCTACTCTACGTTGGGTGGTTCTCGGCCCTCCCGAGGACGGAGGGGCCCACGTCATCGAGCGCGAGATGGATGGCCCTCCTTGGAGATGGGAGGCTCTTACGAGATGTGCCAACCTTGTCATCCATGCATAGGCTCGCGTGTTGTCTCTGACTGCTTATGGTGGAAACTCTAGCATTGCCTCCACAGCTGCAAGGGCGGCGATGGGACCATTAGTCCCTAAGCGAGTCAGGGCGGGGCGCCAACTTCCAATGCCGACCGGAACTCCTCGGGCATGTTGTCCTCCTCACAGTTACTTGGGCATGGTCTATTGGTAGGGGGAGCGCTGCCTTGCGGGCTTGCCGCCCTACTGCACCTGTGTCCTCGTGGTGCGCGCACGTCTTCGGAATGTTGCTCGGCCACAAAAGAGTGTTCTGGGAAAGCGTCCCACTCCAGCACATTAGCCCGGAGGGACTCCTAGCCCGTCGAAGCGAGGCTAGTAGCTTCTTCTTCTTGGTGCTGACTCTCTGCCCACTGTAGGGAAGCACTAGTGCAGGTGGTGGCTCCCACCACTACCTAGGAAGCCCCGGGCATGGAAAAAGGTGCTGATGGAGACTGTCGCGAGTGTGCCCCCTTCGTGGCACGCCAGATGTCATGTCCAAGGCTTTGATACCGGGGATGGGAGATCCCCTTTTAGTTCTACTAGGGGAGCAAAGTATGGTGAGCTCAATCGGCAGACGAGAAGAACTTACAATCACACAGAGACACATGTCTTTTACCCAGGTTCATGTCGCGTTGTGCGTAACCCTATGTCATGCAATGATGATCTTTCTGGTGGACGATGAAATGGTTATAGAGATTGTTCACGGGGATGTACTCTGCTCTAACCCCCTCTTTCCTAGCCTGGGCCTCCTTTTATAAGAGAAGGGGACGCCACACATGGCTGGGTGGACACGTTGCTCCGCGCCAGCGTCATGCAACGTGGCCATCGATTCCTATCGCTTGGGATGCGTGGCGCGAGCATGGCCTGAGTCGAGTCAGGGCAGGACGTGGGGCCCTGTTGTGGTTGACTCCCTCCATACCAGCCCTGTACTATAGTGTCGGTAGTGGCGCGTGGTGGGTTGGGAGGCACCTGCCATTTTTCTTTCTTTCTTGAGCTAATGAAAACCCCCATTTCTGAGATTATGGTCGTGGATCAGCCCAGCTATTGGATCAAAATAATAATGGATATGGATATCAACAAGATGTGGCGATGTGCGCGCCTGCATTTTCAGCTGGACCCGTCCGTGGTGTATAAATTGAGCGCCACGAACACAAGATCGATCCCACTACTACGCAAAGAGCTTTGCGACCGAGAATTAAGAAACTACAAGACTTGCGGTAGGATCGATGACGCCCACGACATTAGCTAGTTAGCTCTACTATGTAGTTGATTGACATTAATAATGTGTTTCTATTTATATGAATTTCCTGTGGATGTTGTTTTTACTATTTCTGAATATATATTGCTGGGAATTTTCAATTAGATGTAGCATATTTTTTTTAAACAATCGAAAATACACTTACAGCATTTGAAAGTATACAAACGACACCACCAGGATATGTAGTGGTGGTTCTTAGGGCAAACACCACCAATGGCTTCTCTACCGCTGGCGTTCGACCCACACACCATGACTATGGTATTTTACTGGTGGCATTTAGTGGATACGCCAGCATTAAGACCTAATAGTGGCATGAAGTTAGTAACATGCCACATCAACGCCACCTACCTCCTTTTCCGAACGTCGCCACTAGGGCTTTTCCTACTAGTGAGTCTTTCTCATGTGTTCTCTTATGTAGGTGTGGAAGGGGCTTCAACAATGCCTGCCTCCAGGGTTGTCCTGTTGTCACCAACTAGCTTGTCGAGCATTGAAGGATTTCCCGATGGAACACAGGGGTTGGCTCCAGCCTCAGGCCTCTTGCTAGAAGGCTCTTCATGGCCTTCCTAGCTCGAGGCTCACCTCCAAGATTACTCATAGGCCCTGGAAGAGAGGGAGTGGGACCTTATTTATCGTGAGAAAGATCTTCATCAGCTAGAAGGCATCTGCGAATGCTTTGCGGAGGATGAGGCCTGACTGGACTCCAAGCAGGCCATTCTTGACAACGAAACCTGCCTCCTGGAGTTCTACGATAATAGCGCCAATCAGGCGGAGGCGAAGCTTCAGGACACCCTCCTCCTGATTCTAAAAAACACTGAAAACACGCTCGGCATATGGAGGAAATGGAGGCCCATCAGGCTAGGCAACTGGCTTCCCAAGCCCAGTTCAAGGAATGAGAGCATTCCTAGGCCATGGAGGTGCTAGAGAATAACCACCTTCAGGCCATGAAACACCATGAACAGATGGTGAAGTCTCTACATCAGGACTTGGCTGATGCTTAGCGGATGATATCCGACCTCTCCCTGGTCGACCAGGTCCTTGAGAGGCAGGTGGCCACGATGGCCTGCCATGAGGCCACTCGGGAGGTATAGGAGTGTGCTCTTCACACATAGGTGGCCATAGCCCAGCGGTATCTTTGATTAAGTGAGTTTCTAGTGTGAGGTCTGGCGGAGAAAGTGGAGGAACTGGACTTCGTCTCCGGACAAAACAAGTACGAGCTAGTGAACCTTCAATGTTGCCATCGTCAAGACTTGGAGGGCCTCGACCACTCCGTCCGGCGAGTTACGGAGGCGATGTGATCGGTGTGCATGGTGCCCCTAGCCCTTCCGCTTGAAGACAAGGTTGGTGATGTAGTCATGTTCCTTGATGACTTGGCAGGGTAGCTGGACGGGTGGTGGCAGCGAATGGACGAGATCGTTGCGAGGGAGTGTAGGGAGATTTGTCGAATCCCTTTCCCTGACATTGCTTTCTCGCCTGCACCACCACCACCCCCAGCTGGACTTGGTCAAATAACTCTAGCCTATCCCCGATATGACAAGACTGCAAGCCGAGGTTGCGGTAGCCGCTGTAGTCGAGATGGTGGTCGCCCTCGCGAGGTGCCACCATCAGTAGGTAATAACTTGTAATTATCCCTCTTTAACTTTTTTTATTTCTTACGGGTGTTAAGGTCAAATGTTCAGCCCCTCCAACTTTGTAAGCATCGCTGGCCTTTATCTTTTGCATGAAATTCTGTAGCTTTCGTCGCCTTAGACCGATGCACTTGCTCATCACCACACGCGTCCTACGGTGTTTTGTAGATTTCGCTGCCTCAGACTTGGGCACTTGTTCAGCACCACACGATTCCTACAATGGTATGTAGCTTTCGTCACCTCAGACCCGGGCTCTTGTTCAGTACCACACAAGTCCTACAAAGTCTTGTGGCATCTGCTGCCTTAGATCTGGGCACTTATTTAGCACCACATAGATCCTACAGTACTACCAACCCCCTACGAGCACTCTAGACAACACAGAGCACCATATCCGACCATTGCATCATGTGCGGGAGGACTCGGGTCAGTGGTTTTTCTCTATTGTTGGTTGGAAAACGGCCCCATCGATAGGGCCGCGAGAATATACCCAGGGACACCCTCATGGGCACCTTATCCTTCCAAAGCTCCCGACCCCAGACTAGGCTCCCATTCTAGATTACCCTTGACACCGATGGGGAAAACACGAGGAAAGAACAACCCCAAGACCTTTTTAAATAGCAGTCACATTCACCGTAAAGATCTGAGGTTGGTACATTTCCAATTCTGCTTTTGGGGTGCTACAGGACTAACGCACAAGACCCCCGAGAATGGTTAGCTTGTTTGGCATCCTCCGGCCCCAACCAGAGCACTGAGCTCTCGGTGGTACGAATCCCACCATGCACTTACGCAAGGGTGAAGCCCTATCCACAGTGCCCTTCATTCATGGGACAATACCTTCTCTTGTATCAACAAGGAGGAAATTCAACACCGCATCTCTTCAGTGTTTTACCTAGGTACGGCTAGGTGTCGGAGCTAGGTCTTCTTCTGGGGAGCCCCAGGCTTCAAGCTTCGGTGCGAGCCTCCTAGAAGGGCCCGCCTTTGTCATCATCATATCTGAGGTAGTTCTGGGCATGTTTGTTGTTGTCCCCGCACCTAGGGATGTAATCCCAACCTCCACCTTGGACACCATGGTCACCCCTTGTATCTTCCCAGTCTTGGCGATCCGGGTAGTCCCTAGTGCGGTGACCAGGCTTGAGGCAGATGAAGCAATCGTCGTGGGATCGCATCTCCACTAGAGTTTTCACCTGGTTGCAGTCCTTGATGGCATGAGCAAATGATTTGTGGATGGGGAAGCAAGGGCCACCGTCGTGGTCGGTGGCATCGACGATATCAGAGATCTTGGTTTTCTTGAGTTCTAGTTATTCCACCAGGGCCTACTTCGTAGGCAGGCGCTTGCGGGTCTTCTTTTTGGCGAGGTCGTCTTCTTCGTTGATGGTGTCTCTTGGTAGGAGTATCCCCTCTTTGGCTCTGGCACACTTGTCCGCCAGGGCGAATAACTCTGGAGTTGAGTCAAGGTCCTTTGTGCTCATCTTTGCCCTGATGTGAGGGTCTTGAATGCCCACATGGTAGGCTGAGAGAATGGCCTTGGGGGAGATATTGGGTATGGTGTGTAGCACCTGGCAGAACTATTGCGTAAACTTTCGCAAGTTCTCTATGTTCTTCTGTGAAAGCTTGTGGAGGTCGCTGACGGTCCATAGGCGCTTGAATCCTCCTTAGAAGGCACCTATGAACTGGCCGCATAGGTCCGCCTAGGATCTGATGGAGCTGGCAGGCAAGGTGATGAGCCATGCCCGTGCTTCACTCTTCAGGGCAAGAGGGAACCAATTGGTCATGACTCTCTCATCTCCTCTTTACACTGGGATGGAGGTGTAGTATATCTGCAGGAAGTCCTTCGGGTTGGCTTTTCCATCGTACTTTTCTGGTACATCTGGTCAGAACTTGGGGGCCACGTGACCTGTCGTAGTTTCGGGGTAAAGGCAGCATAACGGAGCGTGAAAGTAGGGGTGCTCTGCCCAGCTCTCACTGGCTCGATTCCTTCATGATGGTGGCTCTCCTAGCGGTGTTCGATGCATGTTCGGCCATCTTCGCCTTGTTGTTCTTCCAGGACCTGCAGAGGTCCTTTGAACAAGTGGTTATAGAGGACCCTGCCGAGGCATGGTCATCACATCTCTCTCCTGTCGCATTGCATAGAGGTTCCCCCTCGTGATGGACCCTAGGTAGGTGATGAGTGTCCTCGGTAGCTCCTCGCTGGGAGGTGCGTAGAGGTAGAGCGCTTCTACTCGGCGTTGGGTAGTTCCCCGCCCTCCCGAGGACGGAGTGGCCCACGCCATCGAGCGCGAGATGGATGGCCCTCCTTGGAGATGGGAGGCTCTTACGATATGTGCCAACCTTGCCATCCATGCATAGGCTCGCGTGTTATCTCTGTCTGCTTATGGTGGAAACTCTAGCATGGCCTCCATAACTGCAAGGGAGGTGATGGGACCGTGGGTCCCTAGGTGAGTTAGGCGGGGCGCTGACTTCCAATGCCGACCGGAACTCCTTGGGACCGTTGTCCTCCTCACGGTTACTTGGGCATGGTCGATCGGCCGGGGGGGAGCACTGCCTTGCGGGCTTGCCGCCCTTCTGCACCTGTGTCCTTGTGGTGCGCGCGCGTCTTTCGAACTGCTTCTCGGCCACAAAAGAGTGTTCTGGGAAAGCGTCCCGCGCCAGCACGTTAGCCCGGAGTATGAAGGACCCTACTGTCCTTTAAGTATGTCATTCGCTTGAGTGGTGGATAGACATGGGCGCTAATACTCATGTATGTTCTGATATTTTCATGTTTTCTTCTTATCAGGTCTCAAGGACTTTTTCCGTGCTGATGGGAAACGACTCACGTGCTTCTGTTCATGGTGTTGGTATGGTAAATTTGAAGTTTACTTCGGGGAAGACAGTATAGGTGGAGAATGTGCAACACATTCCCTCCATCAATAAGAATCTCATCAGCGGGTCGCTTTTATGTCGAGATAGTTTTAAGTTGGTGTTTGAGTCCAATAAAGTTGTAATCTCTAAGTATGTACAATTTCTTGGAAAGGGTTATGAGTGTGGAGGTCTATTCCGCTTATCTTTGTCGGACTCATGTACTAAAGTTATTAATCATGTTTGCAATGATAATGAGTCCAATATTTGACATTCACAACTCTGCCATATTAACTTTGGTTGCATGATGCGGCTAGCCAATATGAATTTAATTCTGAAATTCACTACTGTCAAAGGTTCTAAGTGCCAAGTTTGTGTTCAATAAATCAACCCCGCAAGTCTCATACAGCTGCGGAACCAAGAAACTTAGCACCGCTAGAACTTATCATTCGGATCTATGTGAGATGAATGGTGTTTTGACAAAACGTGCAAAAAAATACTTCATGACGTTGATTGATGACTCCACTACATATTGCCATGTTTATCTTCTGAAATCTAAAGATGAAGCTTTGAACTATTTCGAAATCTATAAAGCTGAAGCAGAAAAACAAATTGATCTTCAAATCAAGTAGCTAAGGTCGGATCGTGGTGGAGAGTATTTTTCAAACGAATTTGGTTTATTCTGTATAAAACATGGTATTATTCATGAGAGGATGCCTCCCTACTCACCTCAGTCAAATGGGATGGCCGAAATAAAGAACCACACTCTAACTGATTTGGTTAAGGTCATTTACTAAACCGTATTCTCGTAAAGGATAAAACCATGACTCCATTTGAGGAATGGGAGAAAAAAGGCTTAAACTCTATTACTTACGAACTTGGGGATGATGGTGAAAGTCAATATTCCAATACCTAAAAAGCAAAAGCTTGGACCAAAAACCGTGGATTCTGTTTTTCTGGGATACGATTTTCATAGAATTGGCTATAGATTTTTGATAGTAAAATATGACGTATTCGACATGCATGTTGGTACAATTATGGAGTCAAAATATGACGTATTCGACTTAAATAATTGCTTGTAATTTCAAAAAAATACAACCATATGACAAGATAATATAAGAGTTAATAGGATTGATATCATAGTATTGACAACAATGTGTAAATTGCTTTGCGGAAAGAGATTCTGAAGGAACTAGAAAGTTAAGCGTACTGAAGCTAGAGTAGTATTAGGATGGGTGACCGATCGAGAAGTTTGACTAAAACTGCAATTTAATCAATTATTGAGTATAAATAGTGTTAAAAATGATCGAAGCGAGAGATTAGCGAGTCAAATAATTCAGGTTGTGGCTGTGCCGATGGCCAAGGGGATGTGCCGCCCAGGAGCTACCCGAGGGGGCTACGCCGACGGCCACCGTTGGCATAGCCTATGCCGGAAGCATTTTGGCGTTGTGCCGACGGCATCCGGCCGTCGGCGCCTCATTTATTTCTTGTAGTGATAAGACAAGGGGACGCTAAACATGGCTGGGTGGACACGTTGCTCCGCGCCAGCGTCAGGCAACGTGGCCATCGATTCCTATCGCTTGGGATGCGTGGCGCGAGCATGGCCTGAGTCGAGTCAGGGCAGGACTTGGGGCCCTGTTGTGGTTGACTCCCTCCATACCAGCCCTGTACTATAGTGTCGGTAGTGGCGCGTGGCGGGTTGGGAGGCACCTGTCATTTTTCTTTCTTTCTTGAGCTAATGAAAAACCCCATTTCTGAGATTGTAGTCGTGGATCAGCCCAGCTATTGGATCAAAATAATAATGGATATGGATATGAACAAGGTGTGGCGACGTGCGCGCCTGCATTTTCAGCTGGACCCGTCCGTGGTGTATAAATTGAGCGCCACCGAACACAAGATCGATCCCACTACTACGCAAAGAGCTTTGCGACCGAGAATTAAGAAACTACAAGACTTGCGGTAGGATCGATGATGCCCACGACGAGGAAGCCGGTGACGATGGCCGTTGCGCTACTGGTTGTGCTACTGCTCGTATCCTGCTCCGTGGTCGCCGTCCAGGGGCAGATGCCGAGCAGGCGGCCGAACAGGAGGCCGAGCAGGCCGAACAGGAGGCCGCGCGCGCCTGTGTCTGTGTGCGACGCCGGTCCAGGGTTGTTAGCTTCCTGCAGAGAAGCGGCGCTTGCCGTCGGCAAAGAGAGCCCCACCAAGTGCTGCACCGGTTTGAACGGTGACAAGGGCACTTGCCTGCGCTCCCGCTTGTCCGAGAAACAACTGGCTCAGCTAGCCCTACTATGCGGCAGCACCACCATCACTTCCCCGTAGCTCTACTACAAGCTGGATTACCCATCCATCCATTCCCTTCTTAATTGTTTCTTCCCAACTCTGCGTCACCTTTAAGTTGTACTACTACTGCACATTGGTTCTTTACTACCTACACTGTTGTTGTTGTGTGTTGTTGGTCACCGTGAGTTGCGAGATGTCGAACCTTGTATCACTTCATTTTAATTGTTTCGATGAAAATTTATGAGGGATTGCAATATTCTCCCTGACTCCATCCTTAATTCCTTATCCACCAAGCCATACCTGTTTTCCCTTATATACTTACAGATACATAATAGTAGTAATACATAGAGAGATAAGCATCTATTGCTAAAACCACGGTTTCGCCGCAAATACCGTCGGCGACATAATATATATTGTACCACTAGCCTTAAAATACATTGTTTGCTCACGCTTTGAATAATTATTGGATCCGTCACTGGTTGGGCTCCTTGGTAAAACATCTTGAGACGGTTCAAACCTGGTTGTGGATCAAGTAGGAAACGGAGACGAATTTACCTAGTTTAAAGATAGAGTTAGACTAACATTTGGATAGCCTAACGTGCACTTAATTCGTCAGTTGCATCGACACCCAAGCTAAGAACTGTCAAATCGGCATAGCTCAAACGAGAGATAATTATAAAAAACCACCACATTACAGGTTAGGGTTTCAAAAAAACCACCACTTTACGCTAGGGTTTCATAAAACCACCACTTAAGAGACAGTTAGGTTGTAACAGATAGCACTGATTCAGACGGTCTGACGCATGTCTAATGACAAATCTGACCGGTGGGACCCACCTATCAGGCTGACGTGGCGTCGTTTCTTTACAAAAACACCTCCACATATTATAAGTTCTAATCTTACGTCTTTTTCTATTTTTTCAATTCCTTCTCATAAGTATTTTTGTTTCTCTATTTATTTTTTTCCCTAATCTTCTAGCCGCGTTGACCCACGACGTGCGCTGAGTTTGTCCACGCTGGTCGCTAGCCAGAGCTCTCCTAGACCGAGGCTCCTGCGTAGCTGGTCGCCCGCTGGCCGGAGCTCGTCCAGAGCTCGCCGCGCACCGACCCTGTCAGAGCTCGCCGGTTCCTCCCACGGCCGGAGCTCACCCGCGCCTCCCGTGCCGGAGCTCGTCGGCCGCTGCCACCGTCGTCGACTGTCGTTGACCCCGCGGAGGTCCTAGAGGTGGTGGGCTGCAGACTTGTCAAGCTCGTTGTTGGTGTGCCTCGTCGGGAGGAAAAAAGGTACGGTGTGTTGGTCTAGCGCTCGTGGGGAGGAGGGGCGGCGCTGCAGTCGGCCGGTGGCGGTGACAGCACGATCCGCTTCACCCCCAGATTTATTTTTTTATGAAATAAATAAATAAGAGAAAAGAAAAATTCTTTTGTAAATAGTTTTAGACAAATAAAATATCCAGGCGGGCTGAGGGTTTTGATTTGAAATAAAGACGGGGGTATTAAAAAACAAAGATAGGCTTTTAGAAAATAGTTATATGCATGATGATGATGACGCTCAAATGCAATGTGGCATGATGACATGAGCATGCTATCATGATGATGCACAAAAAGAAAAATAAACAGCAAACGATTTTCTAGTAGTGGTTTTACCTGGGGTACTACAATGAGGACTTGAATCCTGCCGGTCACATGCTTCGGGCTCGCATCTTGAGCGCTCAGCATCTACCACCTAGGGTGAGGATAGGCAACCTCTTGGGGATCAGACATCCACGGGAAACAGCTCTCCCTTGCACTACATAGTTCTCGATGCGCCACTCCTCTCATTTGGATTTGAACTTACCCTGGAGTTACTTATTGGAAAGGTTATTCCGAAGACGGAAGGTGATGCCCCTGGTTATCCTCGATTTCTTGTCAACCTAACTGCTCCAAATTTTAACATTTTTTATCACTGATTTTACTTTGGTATATTGTCGGGTTTCACTAGATTTCACCCTTTTTACTAATGCTGACAACGCAATTAGCGAAACCATGGTTTCTTGTGATGGTTTTCAGGTAATGAACATTTTTGGAAGATCTGATAGCATTTATGGGCTAATTACACCTAAAGAAACAAATCCAAATGGAAGCCCCTTTCATTAGAGGCGTTCATAGTTCATAACAACTACTGGTACGGTTAGGTACCGTCCTCCCATACGACCCTCCTTCGGCTCCGCTATATCAATACAAGCAACTTTCGTTAAGGAGGGGGGACAAAAACACAACACAGCCACCGCAAACACATCCAAAAGAGTGGAGATCATATCCGAAGAAGCATAAGAACACAATATCATTCTTTGACGATCCCTAGCTTCTAAACCATTCACTCCACCATCATCCCCATTTGTACTCAGAGAGAAAGAGAGAGAGATAGGAACTTGTAAGGTTAGGGTTTGATACTTTGATATACCTCGGTTTGTATTTGATTTGATCTTCAAACTGTATTGTGGCTTGCTACGATAAATTGAGATGATTTCTATTGGCAATACCATTATGCCTTTGATCTATCTTCCTCTCATATCTGAGTAAATCTCCATAGGCGTGGGAGATGTTGGGGATTGGTAAGATGTGTCGTGCCTCCTTTATTTCCATCCATTTGTGACTGTTGTCATGATTATTATATTGTAAGAATAAATATCTATGTTTGCCTAATGCTTGTTGTCCAATTTAAGGGCCTGGATAACATGATCTAGAGATCTCATAGGTATGAACTTGTATAGTAGCGAATCAGCGACCCCCGAGTGACACGACCGATATCAATAAGGAGCTTGTACTACTCGAGGATAACAAAGAAACTATCAAGATTAAAGCCTTGATATGATCGAAAGAACTTAATTAATTTGCTGACCATTACTGTGCTAACAAGAAGATGGATCATTGGTACTAGGAAGAGTTTGCCAAGAGAACTCCTAGTCAATATACGGATTGCTTTCCTACTGACCTATAAATAATAAGTATCACAATCACTTATTTCATTTCATCCATTTGGCATATTCACTATTACCATGAACCGTTTCCCTCCGCGCTTAATTTCTCATCTGCAGGAACCTCGATAACCTTTTCCCATTTCGATTAGTAATCCTGGTTTGTTTCACCAATTTCAAGTTATAGGCAAGGCACATGCTAATATAAGTGGGTGTTGTTGAAAGGTTCTTGCACAGCTGTCTAGCCTTAAAAGTAAGTAGATCATGTAGGCGCGCGTTGCCGCGCCCGTCTACTGAGAGAATAGATTTGATGATAACGCTTTTATATATTAATAACATGTTTAGATGTGTTGAACCATACACATGACCTTGCCAGCCTAGATAATATATCAGGAACATGTGCAGAGCTAGCCTAAACGAAGCCATGAAAATCCGCAATGGTTTCTCCAGTCCAAAAGAACAAAAAGAAAGATAGTGTCGATATTGTCATCAGAAGTACTATTACAAAGAGTAGTATAGTTATCTTGTATTTAAAAAATGATTACAAACAAGTGCGCGTTGTATGGGAGCATGGAACATACCATTCTTTGGTTGGAGGCGATAAAGGTCTTGTTCATGGTACATATAATAATATGGTGTCCTAAACTTCAAAGTATCCAACATATGTTCAAAGAGATTTAAATTGCAAGAAAACACAAATAACTTTAACACATAATGTCCTCACGGTAAACTTTTCGCAGTGTCAAAGGGATTTTTTTCTCTGGAAGCAACAAACTACCCTACGTTTAACCCCATACAAACTTGGGAGCTATGAAACCCACTGAAACTGTACAAAGTGCAAGTACGACTGAACCTAACTGCTTAAACCAATGAATTAATTTTAACATGTCCTAATCAGAGTATAAATATAAAAATGAGCACCGGAAACGTGCTTGCTTTTCACTTGATACTCATTATTGCAAATTCCAGCTCGCGGAATGATATGCCGAAAAATTATCATATGGATACTGAGACTGCTGGATCAGGAGGAGAATACTGACCGGAACAAGAACCATGTCATTAGAATATTTTCCCGACTTCATAATCTAGAGCATAGAAATCGTCTACAAGATCTATTGAGCAACCTTGGCCATCACTAATGCGCTTTATCTTCCGGTCTTGAAGATGAACTGAAGGGGTCCCTGCCCTTTGGTTCTATATAAAGTGAAGTTTACCAGCATTTATGAATGTAACTGATGCCTTTGCATCACGGTACCTTTGGGTACATCATATATGATTTGAAGTACGGCACCACAACTGTGCCGGAATGGCAGCATGCTGCTCTTTGGCATTAAAAAGAGCAGGGTTGGTAGTCATTGCAAACTGTAAGTTGTTCCCCAACCAAAAAGAAACATAATCAACCACCAATAATTCCTCAAATAAAAATACCAGAACCACCCTCGAGCACTTGGACTGGTAGGACCTGCAAGTCTGCAACTAATGAAGAATAGCTTTAGAATGAATCCCTACTAAACTGAACCACTTGAGAAGTGATTGCAGTGGGCAGGAAATATCAACAGCAAGGTTGAAGGGGCAACATAGTGAAGAAGATGATGGATGCGGTTTTGCCAGAGGAAGAGACGAGTAGACAACGGGATTATATATGCACCGAAACTTTAACGCACCTCCACCAGCGGCGGGCGCTGAGTGCCACACCATTGCAATTAGTGGTGGAGGAACGGCTGCTTTACTCCTCACCTGACCTGAAGGATTCAGCGGACGAACTCCAATCGCCTAGGACGCTCTAATCGCCCACGAGTCAGACACCCTTCGCATGCCTTTTCTTCGTCACCAACAAGACTTTTCTCCGTGATATAATTTTTTAAATTGTGATATCGATTCTTGGTAATTGGGGATTGGATCAAATCTGTGTGGGCGTAGCTAGAAAATGAGCAGCAGGCAGCAGGGTGCTCTGAAACAGGTCGACACTTGGTGCATGGGCTTTAGTGGGTTTTCAGGCCCAATTAATCACAGCAGGCCAATTTTACCTCCAAAGTAGCTTCCCCTATGGATATTCTGGCCCACTGCGAGATTGAGGGGCATCCAATGACCAGAAATATCAAGGCAGAGTGATCCAACGGTCGAAAATGGTGAGGGCATGGGAGAGCTCCTCTTTGTCTCGGTTATAATATTTCTAATATATAATACTCTCCGGTTGGCTACACAGATAGAATAACCGAAAGCTTTTGAAAGTCTTACTTTTCAAATTGGCAATGTCACGAATCCATCATACACATCATCTAGTTTAGGATATATTGAGTAGGTTAGAGATAAATAAAGGTGCTTAAGCAGTCATATGCAATATTCAGCTGAAGCCCATGTGGCATGACGTGCAATGTATTATAGAAAACGGATTTGCTAAAAATTAGGCGCCTGATTTTTAGTTACGTCTCAGTCACCGTTTACACCGTTGGATCTGTGTGCTTTACGATTTGTGCAGGCTATTTTGTTTTCTATCGTATGTGTTTTTTCCGCAGGTTGTGGACTTATTGTGTCTACGCGGGCACGACTATTGGCGCGGCCTGAAGCAATAGCTTGCTGGGCCACCAATGAATCTACGTTGTTTTAACCCCGAAGGCTATTTTATTACTGGGACTTAGGCTGTTTTAAAATCTGTTCGACGTTTCTTGCACGTTAGTACCAACGGGTTTTCCTAGTTTGGTTCTCCTCGTTGTTTTTATTTTCAGTTTTTCTTATTTCTTTTCTTTTTCTTTCTAGTATTTTCTATTTTTTCTTTTCTTTCATGTATTTTTTATATCATCCTTTTATTCTTTTTATTTTCTATTCTATTTCCTTTTCTTTCATTTCATCTTTTTTCTATTATGTTTTTATTGGAAATTGTTTCAAATATAGTTTTAAAAAATCACCTATTTCATAATTTTGTTCCAGATTTTGATAAAGTGTTCATTATATTTGAAAGTTTTGTTCATAAATTTAAAGTTTTTTCATGATTTTTTAAATTGGTTCGTGGTTTTTGATGATTTTTTCATAAAATTGAAAAGTTGTTCATGATTTTAAAAATGGTTCATGTTAGTAAAAATTGTTCATCGATTTTTAAAATTTTGTTTATGATTTTTTATTTTAATTTTGGCTCACGAAAAAATTGTTCATGACATTAAGCAACTTTTCTCACAACTGCCACTCTGTGACTTAAGCCAGTTCTAGGGCCCCCCCGTTAAGCCCTCGTCGAGGGATAGTTGCAACTTGCTTATAACTGAACTCCCGTCGTGGCCTAGTTGTAGCCCAGTTATAACTTACTTGTAACTGAGGTATGTCGGGTCCTAGTTGCAACTTGCTTGTAACTGAGCAACAGTCGGTGTGGAGGGGGGGACAGTTGCAACTTTCTTGTAACTAAACACCGCTGGTGAGGGGGGTGCGGAGTAGCAACTTGCTTCTAACCGAGATCTACCTAGTTCCAGTTGCAATTTGAAATGTTTTTCAACTTGCTTGTAACTGAGAACCCGTTAGTGTGGAGGGGGAAGTTTCCAACTTGTAACTGAGTCTGCCAGGTCCCAGTTATAACTTGCTTGTAACTGAGCTCCAGATGAGCCTAGCTATAGTAACCGAGCTCCCGCTAGGGCCCAGTTGCAACTACTTGTAACTGAACCCTTGTCGAGTGCCTGTTGCAACTTGATTGCAACTAGGGCCCCGTCGAGGGCCTAGTTGCGACTTATTTGTAGCTGAGCCTCCCGTTGGGAGCTAGTTGCAACTTACATGTAACTGAACCCCCGTTGAGTGCCTGTTTGCAACTTGATTACAACTAGGGCTCCCATCAAGCCCCCGTCGAGGGATAGTTGCAAATACCTTGTAACTGAGCTCCCGCGTAGGGCCTAGTTGCAACTCGATGCTAATTTGGGCCCCCGCTGAGGGTGCTAGTTGCAACTTGATTACAACCGAGAGGACCCCGTCGGCGGGCCAGTTGCATCTTGTTTGTAACTGAGCTCCGGTCGGGGCCTAGTTGCAACTTGCTTGTAACTGGGGCCTAGCCAAAGGGGCAGTTGCAACTTGCTTGTAACTAAGCTCTAATGGGCCCCAGTTGCAACTTACTTATAACTGAACCCCCCATTGAGTGTCTGTTGCAACTTGATTGTAACTAGGGCCCCAATTGTGACTTGTTTATAGCTGAGCTCTCGTCGAGCCCCTGTTGAGGGATAGTTGTAACTTGTTTATAGCTGAGCCTCCCGTCGAGGCCCAGTTGCAACTTGCTTGTAAATAGGGCCCCACTGAGGGGGGCTAGTTGCAACTTACTTGTAACTGAACCCACGTTGAGTGCCTATTGCAAACTTGCTTGTAACTGAGCTCCCGCGCAAGGCCTAGTTGTAACTTGATTGTAACTTGGGCCTCACGAGGGGGGGCTAGTTGCAACTTGATTACAACCGGGAGGACCTCATCGGCGGGCCAGTTGCATGTTGCTTGTAAATGAGCTCCCGCCGCGGGCCTAGTCGCAACTTGCTTATAATTAGGGCCAACCAAGGGGGATAGTTGCAACTTCCTTATAATTGAGCTTCGCCGGGGCCCAGTTGCAACTTACTTGTAACTGAACCCCCTGTCGAGTGCATGTTGCAACTTGATTGTAACTAGGGCCCCGTTGAGGGGGCCAATTTGCGACTTGTTTATAGCTGAGCCCCTCGTCGAGCCCCATCAAGGGCTTACTTTCAACTTACTTGTAACTTACTTGTAACTGAGCTCCCCGCCGGTGTGGAGGGGGGCAGTTGCAACTTTCTTTGTAAACTGAGGTTGTTGGGTCCTAGTTGCAACTTGCTTATAACTGAGCACCCGTCGGTGTGGAGGGGGGCAGTTACAATTTGCTTGTAACTGAATACCGTTGGTGAGGGGAGGTGCGCCATCACCACTTGCTTTTGTAACCCGGTGAGTGCCTGTTACAACTTGATTGCAACTAGGGCCCTGTCGAGGGGCCCATTTTGCGACTTGTTTGTAACCGAGCCCCCGTCGAGGGATAGTTGTATCTTGCATGTAAGTGAGCTCTAACGGGCCCCAGTTGCAACTTACTTATACTGAACCCCCCGTTGAGTGTTTGTTGCAACTTGATTGTAACTAGGGCCCCAATTGTGACTTGTTTATAGCTGAGCTCCCGTCGAGGCCCTGTTGAGGGATAGTTGTAACTTGTTTATAGCTGAGCCTTCCTTCGAGGGGGCCCAGTTGCAACTTGTTTGTAACTAGGGCCCCGCCGGGGGGGCTAGTTGCAACTTATTTGTAACTGAACCCCTCGTCGAGTGTATGTTTTGCAACTTGATTATAACTAGGGCCACCGTCAAGCCCCGTTGAGGGATAGTTGCAACTTGCTTATAACTAAGCTCCCGTCGGGGCCTAGTTGCAGCCCAGTTGCAACTTACTTGTAAGTGTGTAGTTGCAACTTGCTTGTAACTGAGGTCTGTTGGGTCCTAGTTGTAACTTGCTTGTAACTAAGAACCCGTCGGTGTGGAGGGGGGTTGTTGCAACTTGCTTGTAACTGAATACCGTTGGTGAGGGGGGTGCGCAGTCGCCACTTGCTTGTAATCCGTCGAGTGCTTGTTGCAACTTGATTACAACTAGAGCCCCCGTCAAGCCCTCGTCGAGGGATAGTTGCAACTTGCTTGTAACTGAGCTCCCATCGGGGCCTAGTTGTAGCCTAGTTGCAATTTACTTGTAAATGACGTTTGTATGGGTCCTAATTGCAACTTGCTTGTAACTGAGCAACAGTCGGTGCGGAGGGGGGGGGGGCAGTTGCAACTTGCTTGTAAATAAACACCGTTGTGAGGGGGGTGAAGAGTAGCAACTTGCTTGTAACCGAGATCTACCTAGTCCCAGTTGTAACTTGCAACTTTTTTTAACTTTTTGTAACTAAGAACCCGTTAGTGTGGAGGGGGCAGTTGCAACTTGTAACTGAGCCTGCCACGTCCTAGTTGCAACTTGCTTGTAAACTGAGTTCCAAATGGGCCTAGCTGCAGTAACTAAGCTCCCGCCGGGGCCCAGTTGCAACTTACTTGTAAATGAACCCCCGCCAAGTGCCTGTTGCAACTTGATTTCAACTAGGGCCCTATCAAGGGCCTAGTTGCCACTTGTTTGTAGCTGAGCCTCCTGTTGGGGGGCTAGTTGCAACTACATGTAACTGAACCCCTGTCAAGTGCATGTTTGCAACTTGAATTACAACGAGTGCTCCCGTCAAGCCCCGTCGAGGATAGTTGAAAATAGCTTGTAACTGAGCTCCTCGTGTAGGGCCTAGTTGCAACTTCGATTGTAATTTGGGCCCCGCTGAGGGGGCTAGTTGCAACTTGATTACAACCGGGAGGACCCCGCCGGTGGGCCAGTTGCATCTTGCTTGTAACTGAGCTCCCGCTGGGGGCCTAGTTGCAACCTGCTTGTAACTGGGGCCTAGCCAAAGGGGGCAGTTGCAACTTGCTTGTAACTAAGCTCTGACGGGGCCAGTTGCAACTTACTTGTAACTGAACCCCCCGTCGAGTGTCTGTTGCAACTTGATTGTAACTAGGGCCCCAATTGCGACTTGTTTATGATGAGCTCCTGCCGAGCCCCCCGTCGAGGGATAGTTGTAACTTGTTTGTAGCTGAGCCTCCCGTCGAGGTCCAGTTGCAACTTGCTTGTAAATGGGGCCCCGTTGAGGGGGGGCTGGTTGCAACTTACTTGTAACTAAACCCCTATCGAGTGCCTGTTGGAACTTGCTTATAACTGAGCTCCCATGCAAGGCGTAGTTGCAACTTGATTGTAACTTGGGCCTCGCCGAGGGGGCTAGATGCAACTTGATTACAACCGGGAGGACCTCGTCGGTCGGCCAGTTGCATGTTGCTTGTAACTGAGCTCCCGCTGCGGGCCTAGTCGCAACTTGCTTGTAATTGGGGCCCAGCCAAGGGGGACATTTGTAACTTGCTTGTATTTGAGCTCTGTCGGGGCCCAGTTGCAACTTACATGTAATTGAACCCCCTATCGAAGTGCCTGTTGCAACTTGATTGTAACTAGGGCCCTATCGAGGGGGCCAATCTGTGACTTGTTTATAGCTGAGCCCACGTTGAGCCCCGTCAAGGGATAGTTGTAATTGCTTATAACTGAGGCTCCTGCCAGGGTCTAGTTACAAACTTTGATTGTGACTTGGGCCCTGTCGAGGGGGCTAGTTGCAACTTGCTTTGTAACTAAACCCCCTTCGAGTGCATATTGCAACTTGATTGGAACTAGGGCCCCATCGAGGGGCCAATTGCGAATTGTTTATAGTTGAGCACCTGTCGAGCCCCCCGTCGAGGGATAGTTGTATCTTGCTTGTAACTGAGCTCCCGTCAGGGCCTGCCGAGGGATAGTTGCAACTAGGGCCCCTGTCAAGCCCTCGTCGAGGGATAGTTGCAACTTGCTTGTAACTAAGCTCCCGTCGGGGGCCTAGTTGTAGCCCAGTTGCAACTTACTTGTAACCGAGCTCCCGTTAGTGTGTAGAGGGGTGGGGTAGTTGCAACTTGCTTGTAATAGAATACCGTTGGTGAAGGGGGTTGCGCAGTCGCAACTTACTTGTAACTAAGATGTATTTTTCAACTCGCTTGTAACTGAGAACCCGTCGGTGTGGAGGGGGGGGCAGTTGCAACTTGTAACTGAGCTCTGCCAGGTCCCAGATGCAACTTGCTTGTAACTAACCCCGTCGAGTGTCTGTTGCAACTTGGGCCCGTCGAGGGGTCAGTTGCGACTTGTTTGTAGCTGAGCCTCCCGTCGGGGCCCAGTTGCAAACTTGCTTGTAACCGGGGCCCGCCGAGGTGGGCTAGTCGCAACTGGCAATGCATTTTCGACTTCTTAGTCAATTGAATATTTTGCTTGCAATTGACTCCTTTGTTAATTAAGTAGTTTTCAAAATGCTCGCAACCGATCTCGCTATTTAACCTTTTTTAGTCAGTTGCAATTTACAATTTTGCTTGTAACTTATAATTTTTTTGAAAATAATCATGCTGAATAAGATTTTTTAAAGGATTTTTTACAAGTTTTAGATGTGGGACCATATATATTAGCAGGGCTATTTTTTCGCTGTGTGTCCACCCACTGTTCCAAAAGTGAAGTGCGAGACCAGATAGCGATGGAGATACTGCAGAAGGAAGGAGGGACACGCAAGTCAGGGAGGAAGAAGGCGCGATGGGCGCAGCAGCGGCGACCGCGACATGCGCGGCAGCGACGACCGCGACCAGCGCGACAAGCATCGGCACGACTGGCGAGCTGCGCCGACCGCCATGGAGCAGGCAGTGTTTGACCACAACGGGCTCAGCTGTGGCGACCGCCAAGGGCGCGGCAGCGACTTCCGCTACGACGCACTGGTCCAACCTCCTGCAGCCGCGGCCGAGTACGTCTCAGTTTACAACGTATGTCCTAATTCGAACTCATACGAATCTTCACTTTTCCCCATTTTAGAGATTGGAATACGCGCAACTACCTGAGCAATTTGAAGATTGTTCATCTTTTTTTTGAGAGATTGGTATGGGTACCAAATACCCGGATCAAATTAACTCGCGAATGGATCTTATTGTTCATGAATTTGTACAAACGAGAGTGTATTATTTGTTCGTCACAATTGTAGAGCGCGGGAGCACGGGAAATGGAACGGGTTCTATTTTCCAGATTTGTGCAAACTTGTATGTGTTACTGTGGAATTTCTAGTACTTCCTCCTGATCCATATTAGTTGACTTGGATTTATCTAGATGTCGGATATATCTGTACTAAAACATGTCTAGATACATCCGAATCTAGACAAATTCGAGTCAACTAATATGGGTCGGAGGGAGTATAGATTTGGAGAGCGCGGGGGGTGGGTGGGTGTTATACTATACTCTGTAGTAAGGGCAGAAGACGATATCTGTAGATTACCGTGCAAGGAAAAAAAGCACAAATACTGCAGAACAGTACAAGACAAAGGCCAACATAACTACAAGTTACATCAGCTGACGGGAGGTGACTGAGACTTAGTTAAGTCTCAGTCGCCTGAGACGTAGGCTCTTCCCTATAGAAAAAGGGGCAGCTCAATCGGGCAGTTGACTTTGAACTTGTATAAGTCCACGAATCAGCCAATCTCAGAACTCAGATCTTGACCGGATCCCTTCTCCGTCCTGTTGAAGGGTTGCCAAGCTGCTCATTCTAATCACATCTCGCTCTGGCCTGCAGCTTCATCTGGATTCACCCCCCTGCTTTTGGAGCATGTTCTTGAGTTCACTAAAACTCATCAGTTACCTCCTTGTGCCCTGTTGTTTTTGCAGTGGCCCAGCTACAGAGTGTTTTATGTTTCATTCCCGAGCTGCAGTGACCAAACTGTATTCTGCTGATGAGGTGATTCTAGTATTGCTTATGTTTGTGTTCTACTTAATGCATAAACTGCATTTATCCAATGGAAACGAACTGTGTACCTTCCCTTGTTGGGATTTACTTTGGTCTGAATTTTTCCCTTGTCATTGCATACACACATACATCTTCAGTTGAACATTTATGTTCAGTTCTTGGTTTCCCCTTTTGCAGAATTGTGAAGAAAGCATGACGGCCATGTGCGTTGAGCTAGGTTGCGAACAGGTTTTCTACGTAAGGTAATAAAAAACTCAGTTATATGTCCTAGTACTATTATTTATTCCCAACCATTTACTGAGTTCTACTCCCCCATTCAGAAATATAAGATGTTTTAGCTTTGTGAATCAAATGTATTTAGATGTAGTGTATAGGTTTATAGAGGTTCAGCTTGAACCTATACACTAAGGCGTCTAGATACGTTCGTTTCACAAAGCTAAAATGTCTTACATTTCTGAATGAAGGGAGTAGTTATCACTAAATAGACTTTCAACAAACAGATGGTTAGGGTTCTTGTAGCGACCACCAGGCTGCTGCTGGAGCTCAAGAAGATGCGTTGCTGAATCTGATGGAAGCCACTTGCAGGCGTGCAACGGCTCCCCCGGCACCCGTGGAGGGCCTCTGCCTTGTAGACGTTGGCTACGAAGAATTTAATGAACAGAGGTGCTTCATTGTTGACTAAATGAACAGTAATGCATACAATTTACAGTATTATTTGGTACGTGTGACACCAGACATGCGATCATTCATAAACACATTCATTACCAAATGTTTGACTGCGTGAGAAAAAAATCATATATATATATATATATATATATATGGGAGAGTGTAATAGGTTTAACCAACGAATCTCACAGAATACAAAGGGTGCGTTTGGTAGACCGGGTCGGCGGAGAATAGCTATTTGCCTTCGTACAAGCTGACCCTAGCTAAGCTAGGCCTAGATTTTTACCGTGTTTGTTAGCGCTCTTATTGGTTGAGATATTTTTGAGTGCGTCAGTTGTTTGGTAGCTTGTATGTGGTGAGAGATATTTCTCGGTCCCTGAAAACGCTATCGGGTCGACGAGATCCGGCGAGACGAGCTCGGGCGAGGGAGCTCCGGGGGCGAGACGAGCCATGGAGGCAGGAGGCAGTGGCGGCGGACCTCGTCCGGGCGGCGGTGGCGGACCTCATCCATGGGTGGCAGCGGTGGACCTCGTCCAGGGGCGGCAGCGGTGGTCTCGTCCAGGAGGCGACGTGATAGAGAGCATGCTGGAAGGGGGAATGAGGGCCGGGGCGTCTGACCCCTGTTGGATCGGCCAGGTGCGGGGCGCGGGGGCTCTTTTCCGTGCGAGGACAACCATGCCCACATGCGAAGCTCGATTTGAGCTTCTCTACCGGGCAGGGCTAAGAGGCCTTTTCTAGGTGAGTTCGGTAGTACCCACTTTAGAAAGCCGGGATACCAAACAACAATTTTTCTAGAAATCTCTGTTGAGATAGGAATTGTTGGGTTGCCCCGAGCTACCAAACACACCCAAAATGTCTGGAACATGAAAACTTGACACGATAGCTACGAACTTAGGATTGTTGACTCCCTTGTGTGAATTTTCTGCTTGTCATTGCATACACACATGCATCAATTCACCTGGAAATATTATGTTCTGTTTTTCATTTCCATTTTTATTGAATTGCAAATAAGGCATGATGGCTATGTGCATTGAGATAGTTGCAAATAAGGCATTTTTATTGAATTCCTGCTGGAGCAAAGCATCCCATGCTTAACCTGACATGCTTCACCCGATTCTTCAACAAGTCAAGATCAAATCATAGGATTCTAATTGGGGATCATATTCCTATATCCCTCGCATTTGATGCTTAGTCTCACGTACTTCAAGTTTATTGTGTATTCATTCACAAACTGGAATTCAGGGATGCAGCGCTTACAATATTCTGCATCTTTTCTACGGTGGAGACTTACATGAGTTCAGTTTAAGAAAGCATTACATGAACGAATGTATTACGCTTTTCAACTTAATTAATCAATAGACCGAGGTCTACATGGAAGTATGAACAATTGGCATGGCTCAAGAGTTAAGTAGAGCCACCTGAGGATGGTGGTAGAAAAGGGCCTAGAAGTCGCATGAGCATCACAATGTGAGTGACGAATTCCCCGCCGGTGCTGAGATGCTCAGAATGGAAAGTAGCCCCACAACGAGGCGCAATATAGTAAAGCATCTCCAGCCATACCGCAGCGATGAAGTTCCAACGGTTGGCCTCTCCAGTGATGCCATCCAATTCATTAGCAACCGCACATGCACGAGGCAGAAACGGTGAATCAAGATCTTTCATGGTGTTCTTCAGAAGTTGCAGTTGGGATACCTGCCCACTAGTACCGGATATAGAATTTTCTGTGTTTTCCGATTGATGACCACTTTTGTGAGCTTTGAACATCCAGTCATCGCCAATATATTCCCTATAACCTGCCTCCAGTTCAGTGAGAGCTCTATGGTGTAGGAGGTCGGTGTTGTTTGTTGCCATGACACCACACTTGAAGACAAGGTACATGATATAATTTGATATCTCTCTGCTCCTTCGCTTCACTTGATCAAAACCGCGGTCTCTGGAGTAACATATTTCTGTTGCAATGTGCCAGATTAGGACGCTTGTTGGCATATCTACATCGTTGATGCTCTCGTGTAGAGCCGTTCTTGGCCTTGCAGAAACCAAGTTTTCTTCATGGCTATGCATCCACTTGTGCAGGGCTAGCTGACCACGGAAACTGGAAAATTTCCAGTTCTGTTCATCTCCTGTTCCGAAGTCCAATAACTTGTCAAGGACAAACTTCTTGAGATCTTCTGTTACGGGGATATGTGTAAATGTCTTGTCATCCAGATGCTTACCGATCCACTCTGGTACAAATGACATAATGCCTACACGATATATGTTGAATCGTGTATTAATCATGTTGTACTGCGGTAGCATTTCAGACCATTGCTTTCTACGTCGTCGCCGTCGCCATGTGGGATGTATATTGTTGGCTACATGAGAAACAAGATGCCTTCCGGTTGATAACAAGTAGCAGGAAAGAATGGAGATGAAGAGAGATGCTAGCTCCAGGATTATGGCCCCTATGAGCAGTATGTAGGAGACGATGACATCAGCTCTGCTATACTGCCGTTGACCCTTGAGGGCGACCATGAAGAGCACTAGGGCTGTCAATGATGAAAGAAGTGGGAACAGGAAGCGCAAGAGCAATATGAATGTTTTAGGGAAGCCAACAGCAAGAATTGTTTTCCAGAAAAGAAAATAGTGAAGAGAATGGAGGATCCATGCACGCTGATTTTTTTTGTGTAGAGCGCTTCATAGATAAGGACGAGACGGGCACTGGCGTAGTCGTAGGCTCTGCATCTGTGTGCACTGGACTTGAGCATTTGGAGCAAGCTCGATAGAGAGTCTGCACCTACTAGAATGGTATGTTTTTCATTGGGTGGAGTATCATACACCACGATCAGGACATCCTCGGAACATTCTTCCGGTGGCTGATTCCCATCTACCTTGAGCATCTCATCAAATCTTTCCTTGAGCATTATACTAGCAGTACGGCCATCATCCATCCCTGACTTTACTAGGCTATGTAACATCTCACGATAGGGACGCAAGCATCTTTGCCCTATCCTCGCTTGGTTAGTATAGTAAAGGCACAAGTGAGCTCAGCGTACTGTAGCTTCCACAGAGGAACATGATCACCATAGCAGCCAGAGCCGCCTGTCAGGCCAAGATGACCTCGAGACCACATAGCCCGCCGCCACCACTGGGAGACCATCCTAGCAGGTGGCGCCTCCACAACTCGCTGTCCTGCCTCGAGAAGGCTTGATGCATCCGAGCCACCTAGGTGTAGGAGCGTGAATGGTGCCCAGAAAGAAAGGAGCTGTGCCGCGGGCCGCTTGCGTGGACCGCGAGATGACCCGGACAAAAATGGCCACCGAGCTGGCCGCTAAGTAGGCCACCATAGAAGCGAGCGAAGGGAGGTGACACCACGCGCCTCCGCATGCCTGCGAAGAAGAAGAGGATACTTGTAGGCTGAAGCTTACAAGTATTATGCAATGGATCTCCCATTCGTTCCAGAGACCTTCGACGGCCTCCAAGCTGACGGCCAGTGCAAAAGAAAA
>CAJUXJ010000116.1:0-15978 GCA_910589775.1 Avena eriantha
CCCAAACATGTACTATATGCGGCCTGGAACCCCAAAAGTGTGGGCAATATCTCAAGAAATAGGCCATAACACTTGAACAATGAGTTTTTGTTTCATATATTTTAAACATGCATTAGGTCTTACAGTAGTTATAAATCGCCCTGGAACCCCAAAATTGTGGGCAATAGCTCATGAAAATGGCCATAAAGCGCGAAATGACGATTTTTTTGGTCATTTCTCGCAAACATGTATCGGGTCTTATCGGCCATTGTAAATCGCCCTGAAATCCCAAAACCGTGGGCAATAGCTCATGAAAACAGCCATAAAACACGAAAAACGCCTAGTTTTTTTGTCATATTGCTCAAACATGTATCGGGTCTCACGGATGTTGTAAATCGCCTAGAACCCTAAAGTTTAGGCAATAGCTCATGAAAACGGTCATAAAACACGAAAATGATGAGTTTTTGGTCATATATCTCAAACATCTATCGGGTTTCAGTATCAGTGTAAATTGCCCTAAAACCCCGAAACTGTGGGCAATAACAGATGGAAACGGGCCATACAATGGATACGTGTTTTGTCATAATTATCAAACAGTGTCGGGTTTTGGTCATTGTAAATCTCCTGGAACCACAAATTGTGGGCAATAGCTCATGAAACGGCCATGCAAACAAAAATGACGAGTTTTTGGTCATAGCACTCAAACATGTATCGGTTTCTCACGGTCATTCTAAATCGTCATAAAACTCCTAAAACTAAGGGCGATAGCTCATGAAAATACTCCCTAAATGTGAAAACAACGATTTTTTGTCCTAACTCCCAACCATGTACCAGGTACGCCCTAGAAACCCCAAAAGTGTGGGCAATTATCTTAGGAAAACGACCATAAACACGAAAACGACGAGTTTTGGTTATATCGCTCAAGCATATATCGGGTCCTAAGGATGTTGTAAATCGCCCTGGAGCCCAAGTGTGTGGGCAATAGCTCATGAAAATGGGCATAAAACGCAAAAACAACGAGGTTTTGGTCATGTCTCTTACAAAATTATTCGGTCTCACGATCATTGTAAATTTCCTTAAAACCACAAAACAGAGTGCAATAGCCATTAAAATGGCCACAAAGCGTGACAAGGACAAGTATTTGGTCATATTCCTCAAACATGTATCGGTGATAATGGTCGTTGTAAATCACCCTGGAACCTCAAAACTGTGGGCAATATCTCATGAAAACGGCCATCAAGCGCGACAAGACGAGTTTTTGGTCATAACCATCACACATGTATCGGTTCTCACGGTCGTTGTAAATCACCCTAAAACCCAAAAACTAAGGGCAATAGCTCATGAAAACAGCCCTAAATGTGAAAACGACAAGTGTTTGGGCTTAACCTCCCAAACATGTACTAGAAGCTCCCTAGAACCCCCAAGAGTGTGGGCAATATCTCATGAAATAGGCCATAACACTCGAAAACAATGTGTTTTTGTTCATATCTTTCAAACATGTATCGGGTCGTACGGTAAGTTGTAAATTGCCCTAGAACACCAAAACTGTGGGCAATCACTCATGAAACGGCTATAAGCGCGACAAGGATGAGTTTGGGTCATATCTCTCAAACATTTATCGGGTCTTATGGTCGTTGTAGATCGTCATGGAACCCCAAACTATGGGCAATAGCTCAAGAAAACAGCCATAAAACACGAAAACGATGATTTTTGTCATATCGCTCAAACATGTATCGGGTCTTACGGATGTTGTAAATCGCCCTGGAACCCCAAAAGTTTGGGCAACAGTTCATGAAAATAGTCATAAAACACGAAATGACGAGTTTTTGGTCATATCTCAAACATCTATCGGGTTTTCACTATCGGTGTAAATCGCCCAAAAACCCCGAACTGTGGCCAGTATACCACATGAAAACGGCCATACACGCGACATGGATAAGTTTTTTGTCATATCTATCAAACATGTATCGGGTTTTATGGTCATTGTAAATCTCCTTGGAACCAAAAAATTGTGGGCAATAGCTCATGAAAAACGGCCATACACAAAAAAATGGCGAGTTTTTGGTCATAGCACTCAAACATGTCTCGGTTCTCAGGGTCATTCTAAATCGTCATAAAACCCCAAAACTAAAGGTGATAGCTCATGAAAACAATCCCTAAATGTGAAAACAACGATTTTTTTGGTCTTAACTCCCAACCATGTACTAGGTGTGCACCCTGGAACCCCAAAAGTGTGGGCAATATCTCAAGAAAACGGCCATAACACGAAAACGACGAGTTTTGGTCCTATCGCTCAGCATATATCGGGTCTTACGTATGTTGTAAATCGCCCTGGAGGCCTAAGTGTGTCTGCAATAGCTAATGAAAATGGGCATAAAACGCGAAAACAACGAGGTTTTGGTCATGTCTCTTAAACATTTATTGGGTCTCACTATCGTTATAAATTACCTTAAAACACAAAACTGAGTGCAATAGCCATGAAAATGGCCACAAAGTGCGACAATGACATGTTTTTGGTCATATTCCTCAAACATGTATCAGGTCTAATGGTCATTGTAAATCACCCTGGAACACAAAAACTGTGGGCAAATAGCTCATGAAAACGGCCATATAGCGTGACAAAGAACGAGTTTTTGGTCATAACGCTCACACATGTATCGGTTCTCACGGTCGTTGTTAATTGCCCTAAAACCCAAAAAGTAAGGTCAATAGCTCATGAAAATGGCCCTAAATGTGAAAACGACGATGTGTTTGGTCTTAACTCCCAAACATGTACTAGATGCGCCCTGGAACTCCAGAGTGTGGGCAATATCTCATGAAATAGGACATAACACTCGAAATAACGTGTTTTTGTTCATATCTTTCAAACATGTATCGGGTCTTACGGTAGTTGTAAATCGCCCTGGAACCCCAAACTGTGGGCAATAACTCATGAAAACGGCCAGTAAAGCACGAAAAGGACAAGTTTTTGGTCATATCTCTCAAACATGTATCGGGTCTTACAGTTGTTGTAGATCGCCGTGGAACCCCCAAAAACTATGGGAATAGCTCATGCAAACGACCACAAAACACGAAAACGACGAGTTTTTTGTCATATCGCTCAAACATGTATCTGGTCTTACGGATGTTGTAAATTGCCTTGGAACCCCAAAAGTTTGGGCAATAGCTCATGAAAACAGTCATAAAACACGAAAATGACGATTATTTGGTCATATATCTCAAACATCTATCGGGTTTTCACTAATCGGTGTAAATCGCCCTAAACCCCGAAACTTTGGGCAATACCACATGAAAACGGCCATACAGCGCGACATGGATACGTTTTTGTCATATCTATCAAACATGTCTCGGGTTTTATGGTCATTGTAAATCTCCTTGGAACCACAAAATTGTGGGCAATAGCTCATGAAAACGGCTATACACAAAAAAAAATGGCGAGTTTTTGGTCATAGCACTCAAACATGTATCGGTTCTCAGGGTCATTCTAAATCGTCATAAAACCCCAAAACTAAGGGCGATAGCTCATGAAAATACTCCCTAAATGTGAAAACAACGATTTTTGGTCTTAACTCCCAACCATGTACCAGGTGCGCCCCGGAACCCCAAAAGTGTGGGCAATATCTCAAGAAAACGGCCATAAACACGATAACGACGAGTTTTTTCTCATATCGCTCAAACATGTATCGGGTCTTACAAATGTTGTGAATCCTCCTAGAACCCCAAAAGTTTGGGCAATAGCTCATTAAACAGTCATAAAACATGAAATGATGAGGTTTTGGTCATATATCTCAAACATCTATCGAGTTTCACTATCGGGGTAAATCGCCCCTAAAACCAGGAAGTGTGGGCAATAACACATGAAACGGCCATAAAAAGCGCAACAGGACGAATTTTTTGTCATACCTATCAGAAAATTAAAATTGTGGGCAATAGCTCATGAAAGGGCAATACACATGAAATGGCCAGTTTTTGATCATAACCACTCAAACAAGTATCGGTTCTCCGGTCAATTGTAAATCGTGATAAAACCCCAAAACTAAGGGCGATAGCTCATCAAAAAAACCCTAAATGTGAAAACGACGAGTGTTTGGTCTTAACTCCCAAACATGTACTAGATGCGCCCTAGAACCCCAAAAGTGTGGGCAATATGTCATGAAATAGGCCATAACACTCGAAAACAACGAGTTTTTGTACATATATTTGAAAACATATATCGGGTCTTACGGTAGTTGTAAATTACCCTGGAATCCCAAAATTGTGGGCAATATCTTAAGAAAAGTGTGGTATTAACTCCCAAACATGTACCACGTGTGCCCTGGAACCCCAAAAGTATGGGCAATATCTCAAGAAAACGGCCATAAACATGAAAACGATGAGTTTTGGTCATATCGCTCAAACATGTATCGGGTCTTACAGATGTTGTAAATCGCCCTGGATGCCCAAGTGTGTGGGCGATAGCTCATGAAAATGTGCATAAAACCGAAAACGTTGAGGTTTTGGTCATGTCTCTTGAAAAATTATTCGGCCTCACTATCGTTGTAAATTGCCTTAAAACCACAAAACTGAGTGCAATAGCCCCTGAAAATGGCCACACAGCGCGACAAGGACGAGTTTTTGGTCATATTCCTCAAACATGTATCGGGTCTAATGGTCGGTTTAAATCACCCTAGAACCCCAAAACGGTGGGCAATAGCTCATGAAAACGGCCATTAAACGCGAAAAAGACGAGTTTTTGGTCATAACACTCACACATGTATCGGTTCTCACGGTAGTTGTAAATTGCCCTAAAACCCCAAAACTAAGGGCGATAGCTCATGAAAACGGCCCTAACTGTGAAAACGACGAGTGTTTGGTCTTAACTCCCAAACATGTACTAGATGCGCCCTGTAACCCCAAAAGTGTGGGCAATATCTCATGAAATAGGCCATAACACTCGAAAACAACGTGTTTTTCTCATATCTTTCAAACATTTATCGGGTCTTACGGTGTTGTAAATTGGCCTGGAAACCCAAAACTGTGGGTAATAACTCATGAAAACGGCCATAAAGCGCGACAAGGATGAGTTTTTGGTCATATCTCTCAAACATGTATCGGGTCTTACGGTCGTTGTAAATCGCCATGAAACCCGAAAAGTCTGGTAAATAGCTCATGAAAACGGACATAAAACACGAAATCGACGAGTTTTTTGTCATATCGCTCAAACATGTATCGGGTCTTACGGATGTTGCAAATCGCCCTAGAACCCAAAAGTGTGGGCAATATCTCAAGAAAACGGCCATAAACACGAAAACAACGAGTTTTGGTCATATCGCTCAAGCATATATCGGGTCTTACGGATGTGGTAAATCGCCCTGGAGGCCCAAGTGTGTGGGCAATAGCTCATGAAAATGGGCATAAAACGCGAAAACAACGAGGTTTTGTTCATGTCTCTTAAACATTTATTGGGTCTCACTATTGTTGTAAATTGCCTTAACACCACAAAACTAAGTGCAATAGCCCATGAAAATGGCCACAAAGCGCGACAAGGACAAGTTTTTGGTCATATTCCTCAAACATGTATCGGGTCTAATGGTCATTCTAAGTCACCCTGGAACCCCAAACTGTGGGCAATAGCTCATGAAAACGGCCATAAAACACGAAAACGGCGAGTTTTTTGTCATATCGCTCAAACATGTATCTGGTCTTACGGATGTTGTATATCGCCCTGGAACTCCAAAAGTTTGGGCAATAGCTCATGAAACAGTCATAAAACACGAAAATGACAAGTTTTTGGTCATATATCTCAAACATGTATCAGGTTTCACTATCGGTGTAAATCGCCCTAAAACCCCGAAACTGTGGGCAATAACATATGAAAACGGCCATACAGCGCGACATGGATAAGTTTTTTGTCATATCTATCAAACATGTATCTGGTTTTATGGTCATTGTAAATCTCCTTGCAACCACAAAATTGTGGGCAATAGCTCATGAAAACGGCCATACACAAAAAAATGGCGAGTTTTTGGTCATAGCACTCAAACATGTATCGGTTCTCAGGGTCATTCTAAATCGTCATAAAACCCCAAAACTAAGGGCGATAGCTCATGAAAATACTCTCTAAATGTGAAAACAACGATTTTTGGTCTTAACTCCCAACCATGTACCAGGTGCGCCCTAGAACCCCAAAAGTGTGGGCAATATCTCAAGAAAACGGCCATAAACACGATAACGACGAGTTTTTTCTCATATCGCTCAAACATGTATCGGGTCTTACAGATGTTGTGAATCGCCCTAGAACCCCAAAAGTTTGGGCAATAGCTCATTAAACAGTCATAAAACATGAAAATGATGAGTTTTTGGTCATATATCTCAAACATCTATCGAGTTTCACTATCGGTGTAAATCGCCCTAAAACCAGAAAGTGTGGGCAATAACACATGAAACGGCCATAAAGCGCAACAAGGAAGAATTTTTTGTCATACCTATCAGAAAATTATCTGGTCTTATGGTTACTGTAAATATCCCTGGAACCACAAAATTGTGGGCAATAGCTCATGAAAAGGGCAATACACATGAAAATGACCAGTTTTTGGTCATAACACTCAAACAAGTATCGGTTCTCACGGTCATTGTAAATCGTCATAAAACCCCAAAACTAAGGGCGATAGCTCATGAAAACAACCCTAAATGTGAAAACGACGAGTGTTTGGTCTTAACTCCCAAACATGTACTACATGCGCACTAGAACCCCAAAAGTGTGGGCAATATCTCATGAAATAGGCCATAACACTCGAAAACAACGAGTTTTTGTACATATATTTGAAACATATATTGGGTCTTACGGTAGTTGTAAATTGCCCTGGAATCCCAAAATTGTGGGCAATATCTTAAGAAAAGTGTGGTCTTAACTCCCAAACATGTACCACGTGTGACCTGGAACCCCAAAAGTGTGGGCAATATCTCAAGAAAACGGCCATAAACATGAAAACGATGAATTTTGGTCATATCGCTCAACCATGTATCGGGTCTTACAGATGTTTGTAAATCGCCCTGGATGCCCAAGTGTGTGGGCGATAGCTCATGAAAATGTGCATAAAACCGAAAACGTTGAGGTTTTGGTCATGTCTCTTAAAAAATTATTCGGTCTCACTATCGTTGTAAATTGCCTTAAAACCACAAAACTGAGTGCAATAGCCCATGAAAATGGCCACAAAGCGCGACAAGGACGAGTTTTTGGTCATATTCCTCAAACATGTATCGGGTCTAATGGTCGGTTTAAATCACCCTAGAACCCCAAAACGGTGGGCAATAGCTCATGAAAACGGCCATTAAACGCGAAAAAGACGAGTTTTTGGTCATAACACTCACACATGTATCGGTTCTCACGGTAGTTGTAAATTGCCCTAAAACCCCAAAACTAAGGGCGATAGCTCATGAAAACGGCCCTAAATGTGAAAACGACGAGTGTTTGGTCTTAACTCCCAAACATGTACTAGATGCGCCCTGTAACACCAAAAGTGTGGGCAATATCTCATGAAATAGGCCATAACACTCGAAAACAACGTGTTTTTCTCATATCTTTCAAACATTTATCGGGTCTTACGGTAGTTGTAAATCGGCCTGGAACCCCAAAACTATGGGTAATAACTCATGAAAACGGCCATAAAGCGCGACAAGGATGAGTTTTTGGTCATATCTCTCAAACATGTATCGGGTCTTACGGTCGTTGTAAATCGCCATGGAACCCGAAATGTCTGGTAAATAGCTCATGAAAACGGACATAAAACACGAAATCGACGAGTTTTTTGTCATATCGCTCAAACATGTATCGGGTCTTACGGATGTTGCAAATCGCCCTAGAACCCCAAAAGTGTGGGCAATATCTCAAGAAAACGGCCATAAACACGAAAACAACGAGTTTGGTCATATCGCTCAAGCATATATCGGGTCATACGGATGTGGTAAATCGCCCTGGAGGCCCAAGTGTGTGGGCAATAGCTCATGAAAATGGGCATAAAACGCGAAAACAACGAGGTTTTGTTCATGTCTCTTAAACATTTATTGGGTCTCACTATTGTTGTAAATTGCCTTAACACCACAAAACTGAGTGCAATAGCCCATGAAAATGGCCACAAAGCGCGACAAGGACAAGTTTTTGGTCATATTCCTCAAACATGTATCGGGTCTAATGGTCATTGTAAATCACCCTGGAACCCCAAAACTGTGGGCAATAGCTCATGAAGACGGCCATAAAACACGAAAACGACGAGTTTTTTGTCATATCGCTCAAACATGTATCTGGTCTTACGGATGTTGTATATCGCCCTGGAACTCCAAAAGTTTGGGCAATAGCTCATGAAACAGTCATAAAACACGAAAATGACAAGTTTTTGGTCATATATGTCAAACATGTATCAGGTTTCACTATCGGTGTAAATCGCCCTAAAACCCCGAAACTGTGGGCAATAACATATGAAAACGGCCATACAGCGCGACATGGATAAGTTTTTTGTCATATCTATCAAACATGTATCTGGTTTTATGGTCATTGTAAATCTCCTTGCAACCACAAAATTGTGGGCAATAGCTCATGAAAACGGCCATACACAAAAAAATGGCGAGTTTTTGGTCATAGCACTCAAACATGTATCGGTTCTCAGGGTCATTCTAAATCGTCATAAAACCCCAAAACTAAGGGCGATAGCTCATGAAAATACTCCCTAAATGTGAAAACAACGATTTTGGTCTTAACTCCCAACCATCTACCAGGTGCGCCCTGGAACCCCAAAAGTGTGGGCAATATCTCAAGAAAACGGCCATAAACACGATAACGACGAGTTTTTTTCTCATATCGCTCAAACATGTATCGGGTCTTACAGATGTTGTGAATCGCCCTAGAACCCCAAAAGTTTGGGCAATAGCTCATTAAACCGTCATAAAACATGAAAATGATGAGTTTTTTGTCATATATCTCAAACATCTATCGAGTTTCACTATCGGTGTAAATCGCCCTAAAACCAGAAAGTGTGGGCAATAACACATGAAACGGCCATAAAGCGCAACAAGGACGAATTTTTTGTCATACCTATCCGAAAATTATCTGGTCTTATGGTTACTGTAAATATCCCTGGAACCACAAAATTGTGGGCAATAGCTCATGAAAAGGGCAATACACATGAAAATGACCAGTTTTTGGTCATAACACTCAAACAAGTATCGGTTCTCACGGTCAGTGTAAATCGTCATAAAACCCCAAAACTAAGGGCGATAGCTCATGAAAACAACCCTAAATGTGAAAACGACGAGTGTTTGGTCTTAACTCCCAAACATGTACTAGATGCGCCCTAGAACCCCAAAAGTGTGGGCAATATCTCATGAAATAGGCCATAACACTCGAAAACAACGAGTTTTTGTACATATATTTGAAACATATATCGGGTCTTACGGTAGTTGTAAATTGCCCTAGAATCCCAAAACTGTGGGCAATATCTTAAGAAAAGTGTGGTCTTAACTCCCAAACATGTACCACGTGTGCCCTGGAACCCCAAAAGTGTGGGCAATATCTCAAGAAAACGGCCATAAACATGAAAACGATGAGTTTTGGTCAGATCGCTCAAACATGTATCGGGTCTTACAAATGTTGTAAATCGCCCTGGATGCCCAAGTGTGTGGGCGATAGCTCATGAAAATGTGCATAAAACCGAAAACGTTGAGGTTTTGGTCATGTCTCTTGAAAAATTATTCGGCCTCACTATCGTTGTAAATTGCCTTAAAACCACAAAACTGAGTGCAATAGCCCATGAAAATGGCCACAAAGCGCGACAAGGACGAGTTTTTGGTCATATTCCTCAAACATGTATCGGGTCTAATGGTCGGTTTAAATCACCCTAGAACCCCAAAACGGTGGGCAATAGCTCATGAAAACGGCCATTAAACGCGAAAAAGACGAGTTTTTGGTCGTAACACTCACACATGTATCGGTTCTCACGGTAGTTGTAAATTGCCCTAAAACCCCAAAACTAAGGGCGATAGCTCATGAAAACGGCCCTAAATGTGAAAACGACGAGTGTTTGGTCTTAACTCCCAAACATGTACTAGATGCGCCCTGTAACCCCAAAAGTGTGGGCAATATCTCATGAAATAGGCCATAACACTCGAAAACAACGTGTTTTTTGTCATATCTTTCAAATATTTATCGGGTCTTACGGTAGTTGTAAATCGGCCTGGAACCCCAAAACTGTGGGTAATAACTCATCAAAACGGCCATAAAGCGCGACAAGGATGAGTTTTTGGTTATATCCCTCAAACATGTATCGGGTCTTACGGTCGTTGTAAATCGCCATGGAACCCGAAAAGTCTGGTAAATAGCTCATGAAAACGGACATAAAACAAGAAATCAACGAGTTTTTTGTCATATCGCTCAAACATGTATCGGGTCTTACGGATGTTGCAAATTGCCCTAGAACCCCAAAAGTGTGGGCAATATCTCAAGAAAACGGCCATAAACACGAAAACAACGAGTTTTGGTCATATCGCTCAAGCATATATCGGGTCTTACGGATGTGGTAAACCGCCCTGGAGGCCCAAGTGTGTGGGCAATAGCTCATGAAAATGGGCATAAAACGAGAAAACAACGAGGTTTTGTTCATGTCGCTTAAAACTTTATTGGGTCTCACTATTGTTGTAAATTGCCTTAACACCACAAAACTGAGTGCAATAGCCCATGAAAATGGCCACAAAGCACGACAAGGACAAGTTTTTGGTCATATTCCTCAAACATGTATCGGGTCTAATGGTCATTGTAAGTCACCCTGGAACCCCAAAACTGTGGGCAATAGCTCATGAAAACGGCCATAAAACACGAAAACGACGAGTTTTTTTGTCATATCGCTCAAAGATGTATCTGGTATTACGGATGTTGTATATCGCCCTGGAACCCCAAAAGTTTGGGCAATAGCTCACGAAAACAGTCATAAGACACGAAAATGACGAGTTTTTGGTCAGATATCTCAAACATCTATCGTGTTTCACTATCGCTGTAAATCGCCCTAAAACCCCCGAAACTGTGGGCAATAACATATGAAAACGGCCATACAGCGCGACATGGATAAGTTTTTTGTCATATCTATCAAACATGTATCGGGTTTTATGGTCATTGTAAATCTCCTTGGAACCACAAAATTGTGGGCAATAGCTCATGAAAACGGCCATACACAAAAAAATGGCGAGTTTTTGGTCATAGCACTCAAACATGTATCGATTCTCATGGTCATTCTAAATTGTCATAAAACCCCAAAACTAAGGGCGATAGCTCATGAAAACACTCCCTAAATGTGAAAACAACGATTTTTTGTCTTTACTCCCAACCATGTACCGGGTGTGCCCTAGAACCCCAAAAGTGTGGGCGATATCTCAAGAAACGGCCATAAACACGAAAACAACGAGTTTTGGTCATATCGCTCAAGCATATATCGAGTCTTACGGATGTGTGTGGGAAATATCTCATGAAAATAGGCATAAAAACGCGAAAACAACGAGGTTTTGGTCATGTCTCTTAAAAAATTATTGGGTCTCACTATCGTTGTAAATTACCTTAAAACCACAAAACTGAGTGCAATACCCCATGAACATGGCCACAAAGCGCGACAACGACAAGTTTTTGGTCATATTCCTCAAACATGTGTCGGGTCTAATGGTCGTTGTAAATCACCCTGTAACCCAAAACTGTGGGCAATAGCTCATGAAAATGGCCAAAAAGCGCGACAAGGACGAGTTTTTGGTCATAATGCTCACACATGTACCGGTTCTCACATTCGTTGTAAATCGCCCTAAAACCCAAAAACTAAGGGCATAGCTCATGAAAATGGCCCTAAATGTGAAGACGATGAGTGTTTGGTCAAGACTCCCGAACATGTACTAGATGCGCCCTGGAACCTCAAGAAATAGGCCATAACACTCAAATATAACGTGTTTTTGTTCATATCTTTCAAACGTGTATCGTGTCATACTATAGTTGTAAATCACCCTGGAACCCCAAAACTATGGGCAATAGCTCATGAAAACGGCCATAAAGCGCGACAAGGACGAGTTTTTTGTCATATCTCTCAAACATGTATCGGGTCTTACGGTCGTTGTAGATCACCGTGGAACCCCAAAACTATGGGCAATAGCTCATGAAAAGGCCCATAAAACACGAAAACGATGAATTTTTCATCATATCGCTCAAACATATATCGGGTCTTACGGATGTTGTAAATCGCCCTAGAACCCCAAAAGTTTGGGCAATAGCTCACAAAAACAGTCATAAGACACGAAAATGACGAGTTTTTGGTCATATATCTCAAACATCTATCGGGTTTCACTATTGGTGTAAATCGCCCTAAAACCCCGAAATTGTGGGCAATAACACATGAAAACGGACATACAGACATGGATAGGTTTTTTGTCATATCTATCAAATATGTATCGGGTTTTATGGTCATTATAAATCTCCCTGAAACCACAAAATTGTGGGTAATAGCTCATGAAAACGGCCATACACACAAAAATGACGAGTTTTTGGTCATAGCACTCAAACATGTCTCGGTTCTCACGGTCATTCTAAATCGTCATAATACCCCAAAACTAAGGGTGATAACTCATGAAAACAATCCCTAAATGTGAAAACAACGATTTTTTGGTCTTAACTCCCAACCATGTACTAGGTGCCCCCTGGAACCCAAAAGTGTGGACATTATCTCAAGAAAATGGCCATAAACACGAAAACGACGAGTTTTGGTCATATCGCTCAAGCATATATCGGGTCTTACGGATGTTGTAAATCGCCCTAGAGGCCTAAGTGTGTGGGCGATAGCTCATGAAAATGGGCATAAAACGCGGAAAACAACGAGGTTTTGGTCATGCCTCTTAAACAGTTATTGGGTCTCACTATCGTTTTAAATTGCCTTAAAACCACAAAACTGAGTGCAATAGCCCATGAAAATGGCCAGAAAGCGCGACAAGGACGAGTTTTTGGTCATATTCCTCAAACATGTATCGGGTCTAATGGTCGTTGTAAATCACCCTGGAACCCCAAAACTGTGGGTAATAGATCATTAAAACGACCATAAAGCGCGACAAGGACGAGTTTTTGGTCATATCTCTCAAACATGTATTGGGTCTTACGGCCGTTGTAAATCGCCGTGGAACCCCAAAGGGTGGGCAATAGCTCATGAAAACGGACATAAAACACGAAAACGACGTGTTTTTTGTCATATCGCTCAAACATGTATCGGGTCTTACGGATGTTGTAAATGGCCCTAGAACCCGAAAACTTTGGGCAATAGCTCATGAAAATAGTCATAAAACATGCAAATGACGAGTTTTTGGTCATATATCTCAAACATCTATCGGGTTTCACTATTGGTGTAAATCTCCCTAAAACCCCGAAACCGTGGGCAATCACACATGAAAAACGGCCATACAACGCCACATGGATAAGTTTTTGTCATATCTATCAAACATCTATCGGGTTTTATGGTCATTGTAAATCTCCCTGGAACCACAAAATTGTGGGCAATAGCTCATGAAAACGGCCATACACACAAAAATGATGAGTTTTTGGTCATAGCACTCAAACATGTATCGGTTCTCACGGTCATTCTAAATCATCATAAAACCCCAAAATGAAGGGCGATCGCTCATGAAAACACTCCCTTAATGTGAAAAACAACGATTTTTTGGTCTTAGCTCCCAACCATGTACCAGGTGTGCCCTGGAACCCCAAAAGTGTGGGCAATATCTCAAGAAAACGGCCATAAACACGAAAACGACAAGTTTTGGTCATATCGCTCAAGCATATATCGGGTCTTACGGATGTTGTAAATCGCCCTGGAGGCCCAAGTGTGTGGGCAATAGCTCATAAAAATTGGCATAAAACGCGAAAACAACAAAGTTTTGGTCATGTCTCTTAAACAATTATTGGGTCTCACTATCGTTGTAAATTGCATTAAAACCATAAAACTGAGTGCAATAGCTCATGAAAATGGCCACAAAGTTCGATAAGGACGAGTTTTTGGTCATATTCCTCAAACATGTATCGGGTCTAATGGTCGTTTTAAATCACCCTAGAACCCCAAAACTGTGGGCAATGGCTCATGAAAACGGCCATTAAACGCGAAAAAGACGAGATTTTGGTCATAACACTCACACATGTATCGGTTCTCACGGTGGTTGTAAATTGCCCTAAAACCCAAAAACTAAGGGCGATAGCTCATGAAAACGACCCTAAATGTGAAAACGACGAGTGTTTGGTCTTAGCTGCCAAACATGTACTAGATGTGCCCTGGAACCCCAAAAGTGTGGGTAATATCTCATGAAATAGGCCATAACACTCGAATACAACGTGTTTTTTGTTCATATCTTTCCAACATGTATCGGGTCTTACGGTAGTTGTAAATCGCCCCTAGAACCCCAAAAGTGTGGGCCTTATCTCAAGAAAACGGCCATAAACACGAAAACGAAGAGTTTTGGTCATATCGCTCAAGCATATATCGGGTCTGACGGATGTTGAAATCTCCCTGGAGGCCCAAGTGTGTGGGCAATACCTCATGAAAATGGGCATAAAACGCGAAAACAACGAGGTTTTGGTCATGTCTCTTAACCATTTATTAGGTATCACTATCGTTGTAAATTGCCTTAAAACCACAAAACTAAGTGCAATAGCCCATGAAAATGGCCAGAAAGCGCGACAAGGACGAGTTTCTGGTCATATTCCTCAAACATGTATCGGGTCTAATGGTCGTTGTAAATCACCCTGGAACCCTAAACCTGTGGGCAATAGCTCATGAAAACGGCCATAAAGCACGACAAGGACGAGTTTTTGGTCATATCTCTCAAACATGTATTGGGTCTTACGGCCGTTGTAAATCGTCGTCGAACCCCAAAGGGTGGGCAATAGCTCATGAAAACAGACATAAAACACGAAAACGACGTGTTTTTGTCATATGCTCAAACATGTATCGGGTCTTACGGCTTTTGTAAATCGCCCTAGAACCCCAAAATTTTGGCAATAGCTCATGAAATAGACATAAAACATGAAAATGACGAGTTTTTGGTCATATATCTCAAACATCTACCGGGTTTCACTATCGGTGTAAATCGCCCTAAAACCCCGAACTGTGGGCAATAACACATGAAAACAGCCATACAACGCGACATGGATAAGTTTTTTGTCATATCTATCAAACATGTATCGGGTTTTATTGGTCATTGTAAATCTCCCTGGAACCAGAAAATTGGTGGGCAATAGCTCATGAAAACGGCCATACACACAAAATGGCGATTTTTGGGCCATAGCACTCAAACACGTATCGATTCTCGCGGTCAATCTAAATCATCATAAAACCCCAAAACTAAGGGCGATAGCTCATGAAAACACTCCCTAAATGTGAAAACAACGATTTTTTGGTCTTAGCTCCCAACCATGTACCAGGTGCGCCCTGGAACCCCAAAAGTGTGGGCAATATCCCAAGAAACGGCCATAATCACGAAAAGGACAAGTTTTGGTCATATCGCTCAAGCATATATCGGGTCTTACGGATGTTGTAAATCGCCCTCGAGGCCTAAGTGTGTGGGCAAATAGCTCATGAAAATGGGCATATAAACGCGGAAAACAACAAGGCTTTGGTCATGCCTCTTAAACATTTATGGGTCTCACTATGGTTGTAATTGCCTTAAAACAACAAAACTAAGTGCAATAGCCCATGCAAATGGCAGAAAGCGCGACAAGGACGAGTTTTTGTCATATTCCTCAAACATGTATCGGGTCTAATGGTCGTTGTAAATCAACCCTGAACCCCCAAAACTGTTGGCAATAGCTCATGAAAATGGCCATAACAGCGCGACAGCACGAGTTTTTGGTCATAATGCTCACACATGTATCGGTTTTCACTTTCGTTGTAAATCCGCCCTAAAACCCAAAAACTAAGGGCAATAGCTCATGAAAACGGCCATAAATGTGAAAACGACGAGTGTTTG